>JAQOOD010000005.1:11345596-11555826 GCA_029633175.1 Citrus glauca
CTTTAATAAATTCCCCCTTCTTCCCCCTTTCCGTCGTAGTTTTTGCATCATATATATTTAACAAGAAATATTTGGTCATAAACAGGTCACGGAACATTCTTCCCATTTCCAAGCTGCAATTAAGTAAATCGATAAATACACAATGGTAGTCGAGTAAATAGACCTAGAACCAAAATTAGTGTTTGCTTTGAATCTAAATGAATATCGTACCTATTTGAAATCGTGTAAGTAAATGTATATCAAAACTGGATTACCAAAAATGTTCACGAAAACAAAAACAACATAAACTCCGAATATATCGAGCAATAGCCAATGCATGTATGTACTTCAAACATCAGTAAGTTTAAAAAGAACACAAGTAATTCAAAGTAATCAATATTGTTCAGCAATACAGTTGCTACTCGCAATCATCATGGCTAGTTTCTCATGAGTTGGCTGTGAACGGGTTCACAAACGTAGAGGAAAAAAGCCAAGTGGATATGGTTTGTGTCTTCGCCATGAATTCTTAGAAACTGATTTTGAATAATCTTTTATTTGCTCCAAACACTCATATCATGTCTTAGAAACCCCAGGGCACCGCCCCCTGAAAATAGCATAAAACGGACGAACATGCTTAACCAAATGTAAAACCCAAAAAAAAAATAATTAATTGATTAATTAATTAAACTTGTCAATAAACTAGTAGGAAGATTAAAGTACAAACAAGAGTGACTCTTTCGCTAGGCAAATTAAAGAAGTCCCTAAATTTCTCTCCAAGATTATATCTATTAAATTATTTATTTATATTTATTATTATTTTATAATTGATGAGCATAATTTATATACATATTTTATCTTTTATTATATATTTATTGGTTATTTTTATTTATTATTTTTAATTAATTAAATTATTTTATTGAATAGGGGATTAATTGGAGATTATAGATAAAAAAAAGGATATAAAGAGCTCAATTTTGGAAGCATTAATTAATTAATTTAAGAAGCAATTAGACATACATGCATGTGGAAGTGAAGTCGAGAAAACCGAAGCTAGGAAATTAATTGATCTAGGATGAAGAAGAATTTAAGCATAACATTGGCTTTAGCTTAGTTAAGTTACACGTGCATGGCTTTGTAATATATGGAAAGCAACTTAAAGGAGCCCACACTTGGCTTTTACAATTGGAAAAAAGAATCCTAGTGCAACGTTAATTGGTGAGCACGTGAGGAGAGCAAAGAAAATTAAAAGGCCAAGCCTTTTGACTTAAGGAAATAACGAGGTCGGTGGGGCTCATTTTATAGAGTAATATAAAAGCAAGCTTTTGGCTTTTTGAGAGGAGAGCCGCCAGAGGAGGGAAGCGCAAGACAAAGAGAAGAAAAGCTGCAGTAATTCGACTTCTATGACCGAATTTATTTTATTTATTGCTCCCAATTCAAGTATTTCTAGCTAAATTTTTTATATTGAAATTAAGGATGAAATCCTATTTAATGAAATAATTATCTTTTTATTTATTTAATTCCCTATTTAAGTTTTTTAATAATTATGGTTTTTATTTCACATGATTAATTGGATGTTATTAAAATCTTTTCATCAATTCTGTCATGCATTATTGATTGTTAGGATTAATATTCGATAAAATCTATGCTTGGATCTATAAAGCTTATATATGATTATCTTTGATTTTATACCTTTTATTAAATTGTTTACATAGGGTGCTTAGGAAAACTTTGACTCTTTGTTATTCAATATGTTTATATAAGATTCTTATATGTCATATTATTAAGCAGAAAAAGAACTTACATTAGATTTAATTATTTGGGCTTAATTGTTATATCCATGAGATGACATAAATTGATTTCGAGTTGTCACTCTAAAATTAGAGATTAATTAATAATTAGATAATTACTAATTGAATAGTAGTAGATTCCGAAACCTTGGTAATTTTTATCTTATTGAATTCTCTTTTGTTTTAATTGTTTTCTTAGTTTAATTAATTTAATTTCTCTTGAAACTCAATTTGCTCAACTAGGTTAGAATTAATATTAATTTTAGATTTAAATTAGACTTTTCAATTTATAACAATCCTTGTGGGATCGATCTTGTTACCATTATTCTATTTCTAGATTCGTGCGCTTACAAGTATATTAAAATTTTCACAACAATAATAATCTTTTCCGTAAATAAATTATTAAATCCTTACAAAATCTCTATTAAATGTTATTTCATTTAAAACTCTATAAAACTCACACATTCATTAACTGGTTATCCACTAATGTTTTTATCAATTTAAAAACAAAAGCACGACACATTCAATGCTCTAGTGCTTAAGGAAAAAAAATGCTTTCTTTAGTTTTTGCTTAAGAAAAAAAATCAATTATTTTGACTGATCAATGCTGTTTAAAGTGTCAATCCATCAAAGTTAAAGTTTTCAAATACTCAGGTTTTTTCTTTCTATTCTCTTCTTAATTAGTTGTGTAATTTAATTTTTATTGTTTCTTTTCTAAATATTATTGTTGCTTTCTTTTAATTATCTAGCATAATTATTTGCTTGTTTACTCTTCTTTCACAAAAAAAAATCTAATAGAAAATGTCCATCAAGATATGAAAAACTTCAAAAAAAAGAATAATAGAAAAGTTATTTCGATCTCAAAAATGAGCTCTTGATAAGTTTGTCAAAAGTGGTAAAAAAAAATATGTGAGTTTGAGTGAATAATTAATAATTGATGAAATTTTTTCAAAATTAAAATTGATAAAAGCTTTTTAAGACCAACTAAGTCACAAAAAAAATTAAATGAATTAGTTATATTTGAGAAAAATATACTAGTGAAATTAGAATACAAAAATTTAATTAATAATTTTGTACCGAAGAAAGTTAAAAAAAATTGATTTTAAATAAATAACCTTTTTAATAAAACTAATACATATATTTGACCTCAATTATTTCAAAAAGTGTAATTAAAACAATTCACTGAAGGCTCCAAAATTAGTTGAGCCGCCTCTAAATACAAAAGACAATAACATAATAGAACGGCAAAAACATCGAATAATTTGTGCAGCTTATGTTTTATTCATCTCAACTGCAGGCTAATGGTCAGATAGTGGACTAGTGCACTACATATCAGTCAATTCCTTGGTCTCCACACTCTCGCATTTGTGACATCGATTTTGCTCACCTCGTGACACTGTCTCAATAGTTTGTGGGTGCCCCTTTTTTCGTTCTTCTAAAGTGTGCGAACCTCATTAGAACTCTCATCTTCTGAAACCTCTCGTCCCTTACAGTCTGATGGCGCAGAGTTGGGGTAAACGTGATTCTCTACCTAATAACCTCTTGTGGAAGTTGGTTATCCCTTCAAACCATATCAGCAATGCATATCGCGCCAAAATCTGTTTTCGCTCCTAGGTAGGTGAAAGGGTTCTTGAACCCAATTTCACTGATTTCCTCCAAAAAAAAAAAAATAATCTGCATAATCATCTGTTATAATTGGAATAAGTTGGGTCCATCTCATTTGGATAGTTTAAGCTTAAAGTTTAATAAGTTTAGTTAATTAAGTAATTAAGGAAACATCACAGGGGCCAATGAAATTTGCCATGAAATTTGCCTATGAAAACAAGTGAAAACCGCTGCTCTAGAGTGTGTGCGCGCGAAAAAGAAGCGGCGGGATACAGAGAAAAAGGCAGTGGAGTTTCCAATTTGGGAACACTAATTTAAATCTTTAATTAGATTATTAAAAGATGAAATTAATTCCCTTTTTTTCAAAATTTTGAGGGTAAATTTTTGGCATCGTCCTCTATAATTTTATTAGTCTTTTTTTATTTATTTTCTCTTTGACTATTATTTAAGATACTCACTTATTAGATAGATAATTATTAAGTTGTTACTGTAAACCAAAAAATATTAAGATTCTTGATATTGATAGTATCTAGTATTATCTAGAGAAGAATTAGGAATGTTATCCTATTAATATAGTGGAAGATTATATTAGACTACAATCCCGTGATTTTTCTCGCTTTAGGTTTTCCATGTAAAATTTATGTCTCTTGTGGTTGGTTTTTTTCTTTGAATTTATTGTTTTTTGCCTATTTATTTGAGGTCCACATCCTATTTTAATTACACAAAGAGGAAAATAATTTTGCCTCTACTTAATTTGCAGCTGCTTGTGGTAGTCTTTCCCAACAGAGTGGTATCAGAGCTTCAGGTTTTGTATTTTTATCATTTGTGTAGTTAAGATGGAGGAGTTCTCGACATGCATGATTAAATTAAAATCATGGAATTATGGTATTTAGACGTCTAGGATGGAGGATTGGTTATACATGAAAGATTTACATAAATCCATTGAAGGCGAAGAAGCTAGACCCGCCGATTTAGATGATAAGAAATGGGCTTAATTAAACCAGAAGGTCGTGGGTATTATTAGGTCATGGATTGCTCAAAGTGTGTACCACCATACAGCGACGGAATCCAGGGCTGATGTTCTTTGTAGAAAATTAGAGAAAATTTATGAGCACCCAACAATACACAATAAAGCCAATTTGATGAAAAGACTTGTTAACTTGAAATATAAAGAGGGGCGCAGTATAACTAAATACACTAGTGAGTTTTAGCGCTTGGTTGATCAGATGACTACTATGAAAATTATTTTAGATGATGAGTTACAGGCATTGTTGTTCCTTAGTTCTTTACCTGTCAGTTAGGAGATATTAGTGGCGTCAGTAAATAATTCAACATTAAATGAGAAATAACTTTGGATATGGTTACATATAGGCTGCGGAATGAAGAATCTAGAAGAAAGAGTGTTGAGGCAGTTCCCTCTGAGTCAAGTGCACTTGTTTTAGAAAATCAATAAATGTGGGGCAGAAGCCAAAGCAGAAATTCCTACTAGCAGAACAATGATAACCCCAGAGGAAGATTTAAGTCCCAAAGGAGAAACCTCAAGTGCTTTCATTGTCAGAAAAGAGAATAGGTGAAAGAAAATAGTTAAGCTCAGAAAAATGACAAAAAGAACACTGCAGCCATAGATGATGGTTCATTTGGTATTGTTTATGATGACAATTTAGTAAATCTTACTTGTCATACTAGTGATTGGATTATTGATTTAGGTGTTTTGTTTCATGTTATTGGATATCGTGATTACTTCACATTCTATATTAATGGTGATTATGGCCATGTTTGGAAGAGAAGTGAGGGGGCACCCAAGATTGTGGGCATAGGTGATATTTGCTTGGAAACTAGCATTGACTATAAGTTGTTGCTTAAAGATGTCAAACATATACCAAATATTTGCCTTAATTTGATCTCTACAGGAAAACTTGATGATGATGGTTATACTAACCAATTTGGTAAAGAAAAATAAAAGCTCACCAAAGGCTCCCTAATGTTAGCTAAGGGGAGGAAAGTAAATACCCTCTATGTATTAAGACAAGATTAAGAAAAATAGATGTGAATGTGGCTATAAAAGATTTTAACATTGAGACATGACATAAAAAGCTTGGTCATATTGGTCAGCAAGGGTTGGAAACTCTTGCCAAAAAAAATTTCTACCCAGCTTTTCAAGTATGTCCCTCAAGACTTGTATTTATTATTTAGCTAGAAAACATATATAGTAGCTTTTAAAAGTTTTTCTCCATGTAGAAATTGACAAATCATTGATTTAATTCACATTGATGTTTGCACAATGCAAAGTAAATCAATAGAAGATGCACTTTTATTTTGTGACTTTATTGATGACTGTTTTAAAAAAGTGTGAGCTTTTGCTTTGAAATTTAAAGACCAAGTGCTTGATATATTTAATTTTTTCCATGCTTATATTAAGAGAGGGACATGAAGAAAATTAAAATTCGTTAGGACAAATAATGATAGTGAGTACAGAGGGCCATTTGAGCAGTATTGCATATCCTTTAAAATTAGCTTGAGAATACTGTATTAAAAACCCCACAGTAGAATAGTGTTACAAAAAGGATGAATAAAACAATTTAAGAGAGGGTCAAGTGTATGTTGTCTGATACCAAGCTTCTTAAATCTTTATGGGCAGAGACTATGCATACTGCAGTTGACTTGATTAACCTTTCTCCTTCAGCTCCATTAGATGGCGATGAACCTCAGAGAGTTTGGATCGAGAAAGATATTTCTTATAAACAATTGAGGGTGTTTGGTTGCAAAGTATATGTTCACATCCCTAAAGATGAGAGATTGAGGCTTGATGATAAAGCCAAGGAATGTATTTTCTTAGGCTATGGAAATGAAGAATTTGGGTACAGATTATGAGATCCAGTGGCAAAGAAATTGATTAGAAGTGGAATGTATTCCTTGAAGATTAGATAGTTGGTGATGCAGAGAAGAGTGATGAGTCTCAATCATCTCCAGAGATTCCTATTATTCCAATTTAAATTTCTCCACCTATAATTCATGATAATCATAGGGGCGCTGGAGAGGATAATAATGATGGTCCAATAGAACCAGTTGAGCAAGCACCTCCAGAACCACCTACACCACTAATTGAGCTAGAATTGAGAAGATATACTAAAGAACGGTGACCTTCCATTGAACATCCTCCACATGAGTATGTGATGCTTACAGATGAAAGGGAGCCAAAATGTTTTGAAGATGCTATGTTTCATCAACATAAAAATGAGTGGGTTAAAGCCATGCAAGAGGAGATGAAATCCTTATATGAGAATTGTTATGTAAATTTTATTGAACTCACAAGCACACGAATCTATTGTAGTATAAATCAACAGTAACGAGTGTCGATCCCACGAGGAGATGGATTTTAATTATATATAGAATTAATTTTGTATGAGGTGGTTGGATTTGTGGTGGAAGCGATTAAAATTATCCTAAAAATTGAAATTGAAATGGCGAGAAGAAATTAAAGTGTAAATCTATTAAATTGACGTACTTGGGAATCTGGATCCGTATCAACAAGCATCATGGGCTAAATATTCGTTATTAATACTAATTAAATCATAAAGAGAGAATCCACACCCCATGAACCACGCTCTAATAAATATGGTGCTAAGAGCTTATCGTGCCAAATAATAATAACCTTATACTAGGGAACCGGAGAAACCAAGGCTGTACTAGAAAAGATTATTATTATTTGTGAACGAAAAGTCAAAATATCCACAAAACTAGAGGGGAAGAGAAAATAAATTTACCAAATAAAGCCCATGACACATGTTGAGACTTCACCTTTAACCCAGGCTTGAAAGAAAATTAGCCACTCATAATTGAACTAGAGGCAAAATGGAAATTTATTAAAATACATAGAAAATATAAGATAGAGAAGGAATTACAGAAAATGGAGTCAAAAAAATGGATTTAGAGGTATCAAATTAGGGGGAAGGCCCCCTTTTTATAGATACATTGAGTAAATCATGGCCATCGGATTAAAAATAGTTTGGACGCTCAGGATTGCGCCACGTCATCAGTCAACAGTACGCTTGAATAGTCGCGGTTTGACCATGTGGATGAACAGTAACACAGTTTGACTCGGGTGAACAGTGACGCGGTTTGATTGAAAATAATCTTGTGTGTTGCATGTACCGTACGTAAGATTTTTGGTCCACTGATATACTGCCACGTCATCAATTAACAGTGTATAAGAATTTTAGTCCAACAGGATCTTGACACCTCATCAGTCAATGCCACATCATCGGTCAATGCCACGTCATCGATCCGTCTGTGTGAACAGTGTCGTGAACAGTAACGTAAACAGTACCGTCCTGAGTTCAAAAGTGATGTCTGTTTTGCCGTTTGATCTCTCGTTTATTACGAAATGACTATGATGCCCCTAAAATACATAAAATAGTTAATTAAAATAAAACACACATAATTAAATTACAAGAAACTTAAACACATAAAAGTAAGATCACTATTTTTCCTTTATAAATATGCATTTTCTCACACTCAACACACCCCCCAACCAGCTTATTGCCAGTCCCTAGCAAATAAAGCGAAAACAAAATTCAAATCCAAAATGATTTTTTTTTAGGAACACTTTTATTCAATCAGATTAATGATATCAATCGAATAAAAGTATAAGCATTATCTCCAGTCTAAAAGAATATCATACCCATATCAACCATCCACATGAATCAGCCTAGTAGATTGTCATAGCTACTTTCAAGAATGACATGTCAAACCTAAAATCTCACTGAAAATAGTGACACTTTCACAAATAAGTTAAACCCAATAAAAATAGTCACTCTAATGAATGGTAATTAAGAGAAAATAATAAAGAAGGGATCTCACATGCTCTTACCAAAATAAAAGAAATATGCCCTCAGCATAGAAATAATACAATCTACAGTCAAATAAAAATGCTAGTCAACCCAATTTATTTATTTATTTTTTCATGCATCACTACATCTTTTTAGCTCATATAACTAGCTTCTACTTTAAACTATAGTTCCCTAAAATTAAGAAGGACTTTTATTAGGACATAACATAGGCTAGAGACATGGCTAACAAAGAAGGGAAATAAGGAAGACAAAATGTATGTTTGAGAAAAATGCAGAGAATTTTTTTTTTTAGAAGTTGCAAGGTAGATTTCACTTATTGTTGTTATTTTTATTTTTAAACAATAATTTTTTCTTTTTTTTAAGAAGCAACAATTTTTTTTGAACTAGGCATAGCTTCACTGTACAAAATATTTATTTACATTTTTTTTCAAACATAAATAGGTGATGAATCTTGTAAGATATTGGGTAATACTCCAAATCGGAGTGGGTCAAGATGATAAGTTGACAAAGAAAAGTTTTTTTTTTTAAAGGCTCAAAAGGGTTAACTATGGATATTTCATAAAAGAGATAGCTAAAAAGGCTCAAACAGATCAAAGATGACATTTCCATTATCTTTTAGGGCTCTAAATAATCTTTCATATCTACTAGTTAGATGGGCCTCCAAATGTACCAACACATTTTTTTAATTTATAATTTTTTTAGGGTTAACTCAAAAGAAATCTAGAGACCGTGTATATAGAATAATACACTTCTAAGCTGTATAAAAAATGGGCAAAATGGTTACTCTCCAAGAAAAATGATAGGCTCAAAAACTCACTTGTTACTTATTATGACATGTTCATTCCTTCAAGTAACTCATATTTGTCTCCGAAATTAACAGGTAGAGTAGTAAATATAGTGTAACATCACTTAAGAATAAAGATAATATAAATAGTAAAATTTGAAATTAACCATGTCATCTAATGTTAAAACAAATCATACTTTTTTTAAACAATATCTTACCCCCCAATTTATTTTAAACATAAAAGGAAAATATACATAAGGAAATATGAAAATGATGCAAAAAAACTAATTAGAAAATGATAGAAAATGAAAACATTTTTTTTAACTTAAGAAAATGCGTTTCTAGAGGCATTACACTCCATATTCAACCATCTTTCACTCCAAAAAAATTTGAAAATGTATATTTATAAAGAAGAAATTAAAAAGAAGAAGAAAAATGAACATCAAAACATAATAAAGAAAAAGAAAATATTTGAATTTTTTTTTTCAAATGATGAAGATACGTTTCTAGAGTCACTATACTCCATATTCAGCCATTTTCAACACAAAAAGTTAGCAACAGTTAGTTTCTACAACAAAAAATTAGTAAAAACTTAACAAAGATTCCACAATTGTCAACTATTCCCTCCCCCCAACCAGAACGAAACATTGTCCTCAACGTTTTAAAGGAAAAAAGTAGAATTTAGAAGACATCACCTGGGTGGTGTAACACAGAAGAAAATATTTACAGGTGAAGAGTTAAATCTAATTTGTACTTCTTACTGTGGCTACTGTTATCATCATCATTTGGATGCTCTAACACAAAGCTCCAGGAGTCTGGCTCCGGTTTATAAGCTTGTAACATATCAAGTAGCTTATTAGCAATGTAAGTACAAATAAAAAGCTTTTTCGTATTGGAAGGAACAGAATAATTTTTTATTGCATGGTTAAGAAATGCGATAAAGCTATCATAAAAATTATTAACATTTAACAAACCGATAGGTTTCTGGTGAATGTGAGATGGGCCCAAGATGCTAGTGTGATAAGTGCCTCTAGTGTTGCAAAATCTCCTGAAAGGAAAATAAAAGCATCAGCATGATGAAGCATTTCAGTTATTTGTTCTTGCATACCTGAGACGACTAACTCTTGTCTAGTCGGTGAGTCAGACAAACTGCCCAAAGGTTTTAGGACTCTTGGGATAATGCCTAACACTTGGCTTCATCTGACAAAAGCAGCTTCTGAAACCAAATTTGATAACCCTCGGTTACCTCCTCCATACACCAAATGTAATTTTCTCTCTGCTATATTTCGACCAAGATCTATGGCTGCATCAACGAACTCTTTATGTTTGCCATAGGTAAATCCAGAAGGCACACAAATGCTCTTGAATTGTCTATTAGGAGGAGTTGCCATTGGAATATTTCTCAAAAACAATTTGTGAGTGCTTAGCAAAAATTCATATTTAAGAATCTTGGTAACAGTGGATCACAATTGTGTATAAGATGGCATGTCAGTGTCAAATAATGCGTAAAGCACATGACTCGATAGTCAAAAAGCAAACAGTAAAAAGGAAAAAACAAACAATAATAAAATTATTAAAGACAATAATGCAAATGATAAAACAATAGTGAAATAAAATAATAGTGAAGTAGAAGGATATTTACAGGTAGTTACGACTGTGGCTCACATCTTCCTCTGGTTTTATGTCCAGAAACGGCATGAATGTCCTCTATGGGTCGAAGATGGGCTTCATATCCAGTTTTCTTATAAACTGGCAAACACGGTCGTTTATAGTCAGATTCCCAAGACTATATCGTGCATGCTCTTTTTGGAATAATGGCCATAAATGGAGAATCGCTCCTTACACATATCCACTGGGATGTGTTTCTAGAGACAGAAGGATATCATCCAATGACTCCTTATTTAAGCCATCTTTAATGAATTGAATCTTATCTTCCCTGTTATCAGACACCATTCCTAAAGAACATGGGTTTTTACCGCAACTCATTTTGGCACACTTATGACAAGCAACAGAAATTCTTCAAGCTCGTCGTTTTCTTGCATAATTTCCTTTACCACAACCAGGCATGTATGTAATAAATTTTGGAGGTAACTCACCTATCAACGGATGTCAGCAGGTATGTTATTGCTCATGAGTAATCGCATACGTTCGGATCGAGCTTTATAGATTGTAAGGAGGGCATTCTGAGGGAGTGAATGGAATAGCTTGTGAAGCTTTGCTAGAATCTCGTTTATGTCCATATCTTTGCCTCATAATATCAGTTATTATGGGAAAACTAAAGTAACCAACTTGATTGTCACGGAGTACCGTTATCTGCCACTTTACTGGGGTAGCAAACTAAAGCACACGAACAGAAAAACAAATTAAAACACACAAAGAAAATTAAAATCGTCCTCTTATTAAATTTACCTCAAGCTCCAATTGGATGTTGTAAACACTTCTCTCAATATCTCTGAGTTGGCTTTCTAAACTCTCAACATAGGCTACTAACTCTGGTGGTTGTAGAGCCCAAATGCGATGTGTTTTACAAAATTGAATCTGCCTCTTGAGATAAGTTTTGACACGTTGAAGTGGTTTAAGAATGTTCAGGAGTTATGGTCTAAGTATGGTACTCATGATTAACAATGATAAGAAAAAACTTAATGATAAACACACTTACGCAAAAATAATTTCAATTAGCAAAAGAGTAATAAAAAGAAAGAAAGAAAAATCAAACCATCGAAAAGAAAGAAGAAAAAAAATCAATTTAAATATGGTGGATCACTCAAATTTATTTAGGTGTCT
The DNA here is from genome assembly GCA_029633175.1 of Citrus glauca. Classification (NCBI taxonomy): domain Eukaryota; kingdom Viridiplantae; phylum Streptophyta; class Magnoliopsida; order Sapindales; family Rutaceae; genus Citrus; species Citrus glauca. The sequence goes on from JAQOOD010000005.1 coordinate 11,357,386, forward strand.
TCTCTATGTGATTGGTACTCTAAATATGGCTTTAATTTTTCACTATTAACTTTAAACGTGACACCGTTCTTTGGGTCCTTAATTTCAATTGCCCCATGTGGAAAAATAATATGAACAATAAAGGGACCAAACCATCAAGAGCGTAACTTACTTAGGAACAGGTGCAAGCGATAATTGAATAAAAGCACTTTCTGACCTGAGGTAAAAGATTTTCTCATAATTTGCTTGTCGTGAAAGACTTTCATTTGTTGATTGTAACTATTGGCATTTTCATATGTATCAATGTGAATTTCTTCAAATTCTGCCAGCTGTAATATTCTTTCTGAGCTGGCTTGCTGCATGTCAAAGTTGAATTTCTTAATGGCCTAATATGTATGATGCTCGAGTTTTACAGGTAGGTGGCAAGCTTTTCCATACACTAGCGTGTATGGTGACATTCCAATCGGGGTCTTGAAAGCCGTTTTATATGCCTATAATGCATCATCAAGTTTTAATGACCAATCGTTTCTGTCTGGTCTCACCGTCTTTTCTAATATGTGCTTTATTTCTCGATTGGAGATCTCCACTTGGCCACTGGTTTATGGATGATATGGGGTTGCCACTTTGTGTGATTGAATACTTTGTCAAAACAGCTTTGAATGTTTTATTACAAAAGTGGGCACCACCATCACTGATTATCGCTCGAGAGAATCCAAAGTGTGAAATAATGTTGCTTTTCAAAAATCCTATCACCACTCTGTGATCATTGGTTTTATATGGAATTACTTCTACCCATTTCGATGCATAGTCAACAGCAACCAATATGAGTTGATGGCCAAAAGAAGGGGGAAAGGGTCTCATGAAGTCGATACCTCATACGTCAAAAATCTCAACCACTAAAATTGGATTTAGTGGCATCATGTTCCTTCGTGTAATGCTCCTCATTCGTTGACACCTATCACATGAAGAACAGAAAGTGTAAGCGTCTCGAAATATAGTTGGCCAATAGAAACCATATTATAAAAGTTTTGTAACTGTTTTTTTAACACTGAAATGGTCCCCACAACCTTATTCATGGCAAAATGAAAGGATATTGTAAATTTGACTTTCTGGGACACATCGTCTGACAATTTGATCTGCACAATACTTGAACAAATATGGGTCATCCCGAAAGGAATTCTTTATTTCTGCAAAGAATTTAGCCTTGTCTTGCTTGGTCCAATGCTTTGGAAGTTAACCTATAACGAGATGATTAACGATATCAGCATACCAAGATAATACTTCCACACTCATTAATTATTCATCTGGAAATGACTCATTCAATGTTAATGGCTCTGTAATTGTGTCAAAATGGAGACGAGAGAGATGGTCTGTCACAACATTTTTTGTGTCTTTCTTATATTTGAATTCTAAGTCAAATTCTTACAAAAGTAACACCCAACGAATTAGTCTAGCTTTTGCTTCTTTCTTTGTGAGAAGATATTTAAGAGCAGCATGATCTGTGAACACAATTATTTTACAACTAATGAGATAAGATCGAAATTTTTCCAATGCAAACACCACTGCTAGTGTTTCTTTTCCAGTAGTTGAATAATTCAACTGCGCATCATTCAATGTCATACTAGCATAGTAAATAACATGGGGAATCTGATCAACTTTTTGTCCTAATACTGCTCCTATTGCATAATCAGATGCATCACACATTAGCTCAAATGGTAAGCTCCAGTTTGGGGGCTGAATGATGGGTGATGTTGTCAACAATTGCTTTAATTTTTCAATAGCCACAAGACATGAATTATTAAAGATAAAAGGTACATCCTTAGTAAGTAAATTACATGAGGGTCTAGAAACTTTGCTAAAATCTTTAATGAAACGTCTATAAAAATTAGCATGTCCAAGGAAAGATCTTACTTCTCTGACTATTTTGGGTGGAGGAAGATTAAAAATGAAATCCACCTTGGCTTTGTCAATCTCAATACCTTTGCTTAAAATGATGTGACCGAGAACAATACCTTGTTCTACCATAAAATGACACTTCTCCCAATTTAAGACTAAGTTCTTGATACATCTCTGCAGAAATAGTGTTAAATGATGTAAAAATTAATCAAACGAGTCACCAAAGATAGAAAAATCATCCATAAAGACCTCAAGGAATCGTTCAACCATATCAGAAAAAATGCTTAACATGCATCATTGAAATGTAGCAGGTGCATTCCATAATCCAAATGGCATCGTCCTATATGCAAAAGTGCCAAAAGGGCAAGTGAAAGTGGTATTCTCTTGATCTTTTGATGCTATGAGAATCTGATTATATCCTGAGTAGCCATTTAGAAAACAATAAAATTCATGACCTATTAATCTATCAAGCATTTGATCGATAAATGGTAAAGGAAAATGGTCTTTACGTGTGACGAAATTCAACTTTCTATAATCAATGCATACACGCCATCCTGTAGTTACTCTAGTTGGTATCAATTCATTATCAGCATTGGTAACTACAGTGACTCCTAACTTTTTGGAGACAACTTGTACAGGATTGACCGATGAATTATCAGAAATTGGGTAAATGATACCTGCGTCTAATAGCTTAAGGACTTCTATTCTAATAACTTCTTTCATATTAGGATTTAACTGACGTTGCATTTTCATCAAGGTGAATGTAATGCATGCAGTCTACTGGGTTTATACCTTTTATATCCGCTATGGTCCATCCTAATGCTCATTTGTGCTCTTTTAAAACATCCAACAACTTACCTTTTTATTCGTCATTGAGGGATGTTGAGATAATTACTGATAGAATACTTTCTTCTCTGATTGTGCTAGTTGTTCAACTCTTAACTTCTATTTATTAGTGTCCATAAATGGTGCTGAGTCAAGTAGGGCATTGACCTTATCGACTGATCTGTCAATATCAAAATTCAAACCAAAGTGAGTTAAATATATTTGTAAAGGATAATCACTAAGGTTTGAAACAAAAGTATCATCAACTAATGCTTCAATTAAATCCACATCAACAATTCCATCATCTGTATTGTAAGGTTGTTTGATAATGTTGAAGATGTTCAGCTCCATAGTCACGTTGTCGAGGGGCAACTGCATATTTCCAGTCCTGTATTGAATGTGAGCATCCGCAGTTGCCAAGAAAAGTCGACCTAGAATAATGGGGATGTGCTTTCTTGAATCCTATATTGGTTAAGTGTTAATTACAATGAAATCAACAAGAAAATAAAACTTGTCTACCTGAATAAGCACGTCCTCTATAATACCTAGAGGTATTTTCATGGACCGATCTGCAAACTGTAACACCACTGAAGCTGGGTGTAATTCTCCCAGTCCAAGTTTCACGAAAACTAAATAAGGCAACAGATTTACACTAACTCCTAAATCCAACAAAGTATTCTCAATTGTGTGGTTCCCTATGCTACATGAGATAATAGGGGAGCCTAGATCTTTGCATTTTAAAGAAATTTTATGTTGGAGTATAGAACTAACGTTTTCTGTTGAAAATGCTTTCTTTTGAACATGCATGTTTCTCTTTTTAGTACATAAGTCTTTAAAAAACTTGGCATAAGATGGAACTTGTTTTATAGCATCAAGTAAAGGGATGTTAACACATAACTGTTTGAAGATTTCGAGAATCTCACCTGTGGATTTTTCTTTCTTTCCTTTAGCTAACCTTTGAGGAAATAGAGCTTTGGGAATATATTCTCGTGGGTTGGTTTCTTCTTTCTCCTCCGGTGATGAGTCCTCAACACTCACAGGTACAATTTGATTTTCTTTTATCACCGGCATCTCCACTTTGTTGTCGACTTTTTTTCCTTTTCACAAGGTCATGACGGCTTTGACCTCTCCATGCTGCTGTGGTGAACTGGTACTTGCTTCATGCACTCCTTTGGCGTTAAGCACTGGTTGACTTGAAAATTTACCTTTCTCAACAGTCATTGTCAAGGTCTAAACTGAAGAAGTAAGTTGTCCCACCATCTTCTCCAGGCTTGAAACTAATTGGGCTTGCGAGTTGAAGCCTACTCTCAACTCATTTCGTGATCTATCAATTGTACGGTTCTGTTGCTGAATCGTAGAGTGAGTAAGATTCTTGAGATTCTAAAATGAATACTCCTATGGTCTGGGTTGAGAGTAGTTATGGTTCTGATTGTATGGTCTAAATAGTGGCTGAGAGCTTGAGGATTTTGAGGAATTGGTGGAGCTAGAGCTTTTGGTCCATTCTGTTGGAATCCTTGAGATCATGAAAAATTAGGGTGGTCTCTCCATCCAGAATTATATGTGTTGGAGAATGGGTTGTAATTAGATGATTTTCTCATTACACCTATGACGTTGACTTGATCTGAGTATGAGTCATAGTCATGTGACTCTGTTGATTTAGCAGTCGATAACGATGCTATTTGTCAAGAGAGATCTTCAATAATCGCTTTGACTTCTTTAATTTATGAACTTGACTCACTATTGTGAACCTCATTTATTCCATTATTTCTTCTAGTATTCTTGAGTGATCGACTCCATTGTTGGGAATTATCCGTTTGTCGCTGGAAAAATTCCCAAATCTCCAATGCACTTTTTGACATTTTCTCTCCTCCACTTGTTGCTATTAGTCATTCTTGCACATTCGACAATAATCCCTCCAAAAAGTATTGGCAATGGTGTCATTTCTCATACACATGATATGGACACTTCAAGAGTAGCCCATTAAATCGCTCCTATGTTTTGAAAAACTGCTCGTCATTTCTCTGAGTAAACTCAAGAGTAGCCCACTTGTTGCCATCAGCCATTCTTGCACATTCGGCAATAATTCCTCCAAAAAGTATTAGCATTAGTGCCATTTCTCGTACACATAATGTGGACAATTCAAGAGTAGCCCATTGAATCGCTCCCATGTTTCGAAAAACTGCTCGTCATCTTTCTGAGTAAACTCTGAGATTTCCCTACGAATAGCATTAGTTTTATGCACTGGGAAATATTTATTTAAAAATTTCGTTACCATTTGTTCCCATGATGCAATGCTATTAGCAGGCAAAGTATTTAACCACGAACGAGCTCTATCCTTTAAAGAAAATGGAAATAATATGTATTTAACATCATCGTCTAAAAAATTCTCGTATTTAAAGGTTTGACAAATAGCATGAAAATATTCAAATGATTATATGGGTCCTTATTTTCTAAGTCATAGAATGTTAAGAGACAATTTAGCACACTAGGTTTTAGTTCAAAACTCCTAGCAGGTACATTTGAGTATCTTATGCATGATGTGCTCAAATTGGCTAAAGGGCTGAAGTAGTCCTTAAATGGTCTCTCCTGTGGCGCTTGTAAATCTGGTTTATTCTTAACTTTTTTGTGTGTATGAAGTATTTTCTCAAGTTCGAAGTTTATAGGTTCAAGATTAGGTAATAATGACCTATGACCATGCATGCAAAGCAAATAAAATAAAAATAAAAATGGGAACAAAACAAATAGAAATAAAAAAGAGGGAGAAATTACGATACTAACCTTATGGCTCTATTACAACCTTATTATAAAAATACAGAAAAAATACGTGAAAATAAATTAACTAAAAATAAATTAATAAGATAAACAAAAATCACAAAGAAGAAATAAAAAATAACTTGAAAATTAAATTACAAAATTTTAAAGAAGAGAAAAAGAAAAGAAATACTAACTCTAAATGTAGGTTCACTTTTTAAAAAAAATTCAAGAAAACAATTAAATAGAAATATTCACAAAAATTAATTCTATAAATTAAAATTACTTACCTCCCCAGCAACGGCGCTAAAAACTTGTTATGCAAATTTTATTGAGCTCGCAAGTGCACGAATCTATTACAGTATAGATCAATGGTGACGAGTGTCGACCTCACGAGGAGGTGGATTTTAATTATATGTAGAATTAATTTTGTATGAGATGGTTGGATTTGTGGTGGAAGTGATTCAAATTATCCTAAAAATTAGAATTGAAATGGCGAGAAGAAATTAAAGTGTAAATCTATTAAATTGACGTACTTGGGTATCTGGATCTATATCGACATGCATCAAGGGCTAAATATTCCTTATTAATACCAATTAAATCATGAGGGGGGAATAACACTTCATGAACCATGCTCTAATAAATATGGTGCTAAGGGCTTATCATGCCAAATAATAATAACCTTATATTAGGGAACCGGTGAAACCAGGGCAGTACTAGACAAGATTATTATTATTTGTCAATGAAAAGTCAAAACATCCACAAAAACTAGCAGGGAAGAGAAAATAAATTTACCAAATAAAGCCCATGACACATGTTGAGATTTCACGTTCAACCCAAGCTTGAAAGAAAATTAGCCACTCATAATTGAACTAAGGAAAAATGGGAATTTATTAAAATACGTAGAAAATATAAGATGGAGAAGAAATTATAGAAAATCGAGTCCAAAAATGGATTCAGAGATATCCAATTAAGGGGGAAAAGCCCCTTTTTATAAATACATCGAGTAAACCATGGTCATCAGATTAAAAACAGTTTGGACACTCAGGATTGCGCCACGTCATCAGTCAACAGTAAGCGTGAATAGTACAAGATTTGACCACGCAGATGAACAATAACACGATTTGACTCGGGTGAACAGTGATACGGTTTGTTTGAAAATCATCCTGTGTGTTGCATGTACCGTATGCAAGATTTTTGGTCCACTGATATGCTGCCACATCATCAATCAACAGTGGATAAGAATTTTAGTCCAACAGGATCTTGACACCTCATCAGTCAATGCCAAATCATCGGTCAATACCACGTCATCGATCCGTCTATGTGAACAATGTCGTGAACAGTAACGTAGACAGTACCGTATATGTGAACAGTGCTATTTTTCCTTTTATGCTCTTCCTAAGGTTTTCGACTGTTCTGAGTTCAAAAGTGATGTTTGTTTTGCCGTTTAATCTCTCGTTTATAATGAAATGACTATGATGCCCCTAAAATATATAAAATACTTAATTAAAATAAAACACACATAATTAAATTATAAGAAGTTTAAACACATAAAAGTAAGGGTTGTTAGTAAGACTTGAAATGTAAAATGATGATTTTCTCTTTTATAAATATGCATTTTCTAACACTCAACAAGAACCACACTTATGATCTAGTGAATCTGCCTAAGGGAAAAAGGCACTGAAGAACAAGTGGGCTTATAGGTTGAAGACTGAAAACAAATCACAACAGTGGTATAAGGCTAGATTGGTTGTGAAGAGTTTCGGTCAGAAGAAAGGTGTTAATTTTGAAGAAATATTTTCTCCTGCGGTAAATATGTCTTCTATCTAGGTAGTTTTGGGATTAGTAGCTAGTTTAAATTTAGAGATTGAACAGCTTGATGTAAAGACAACTTTCTTGCATGGTGACTTAAAGGAGGAAATATACATGGAGCAGCCTGAAGAATTCAGTGTCAAAGGCAAAGAAGAACTTATGTGCAAGTTGGAGAAAAGTTTGTATGGGCAGAAACAGGCACCAAAGCAGTGGTACAAGAATTATAATTCCTTTATGGAGAATTACAGTTTTAGCAAGACAATGTATAATCATTGCATTTTTGTGAAGAAGTTTGATGATAATGATTTTATTATTTTTTTGCTTTATATGGATGTCATGTTGATTGTTGGGCAGGATGCTACTATGATTGACAATCTGAAGAGAGAACTTTGCAAGTATTTTGCAATGAAAGACTTAAGACAAGCGAAACAGATTCTTACCATGAAAATTTCTCGCGATAGAAACGATGTGAAGTTATGATTATCTTAAGAAGCATATGTTGAAAGGGTTCTTGAAATATTTAATATAAGCAAGGCGAAGTTTGTTTGTTCTCCTCTTGCAGGCCATTTCAACCTTGGTTTTGAGCCTTGTCCTACAAGTGAAAAAGAAAAGCAAGAGATGAAAGAAGTTTCTTATACTTCAGCAGTTGGTAGTCTGATGCACGCCATGATTTGTACAAGACTAGATATTGCTCATGTAGTTAGTGTAGTTAGTCGATTTCTCTCCAATCCGGGTAAAGAACACTAGACAACAGTGAACTGGATTCTCATATATCTCAGAGGCACTTCAAAGGCATGTTAATATTTTAGTGGTGACAAACTTGTGTTACAAGTGTACACGGATGCAAATATAATAGGGGATTTAATTCTAGAAAATCCGTATGGGGATATTTGCTCACCTTTGCACGGGGAGTAGTCTCATGATAGTTTAGACTTCAACAACGTATTACCTTGTCTACCCTAAAGTATAGTATATAGTAATCATTGAAGGTTACAAAGAAACTTTGTGGACGAAGAATTTCCTACAGGAGTTGTGTGTAAAGCAAGACAACTTTATTGTATACTGCAACAGTCAGAGTGTCATTCACTTTGCAAAGAATTCGACATACCATTTACAATCCAAGCATATTGGTGTGAAGTATTATTGGATACGAAATGTGCTTGAGAAGAAACAGTAACAAGTTGAGAAGATACACACAATGGAGAATGGGAATTAGATATGATAACAAAGCCATTACCTAAGGAAAAGTTGAAAAGCTACATGTAGAAAGCAGGCTTGGTGGTGGCTCGCTCCCATATGATTTAGAGGGGGAGATTTGTTGGGTTCATCTCATTTGGGTGGCCTAAGCCTAAAATTTAATAAGTTTGGGTAATTGAGTAATTAAAGAAATATTGAATAGGGCAAATGAAATTTGCCTATAAAAACAAGTGAAAACTATTGCCCTAAAGTGTGTGCTCGTGAAAAAAAAGCGGCGAGGTAGATAGAAAAAGGCAGTGAAGGTTTCAATTTGGGAATATAATTTTAATTTTTAATTAGATGATTGGAAGATGAAATTAACTCTGTTTTCTCCCAAATTTTGAGGGTAAGTTCTTGACATTACCCTCTACAATCCAGCTAATCTTAATTTATATTTTATCCTCTTTTTGGCTATTATTTGAGATACCCACTTGTTAGAGAGATAATTATTAGGCTATTACTGTAAGCAAGTATATTAAAATTCTTAATGTTGGTAGCCTCTAGTATTATCTAAAGAAGAATTAGTGTTGTAATCTCATTAATATAGTGGAAGATTATATCAAATTACAATCCCCTAGATTTTCTTGTTTTGGGTTTTCCACATAAAATTTATGTCTCTTCTGGTTGGTTTTTGCTTTGGATTTATTGGTTTATTTTTCTTCCTATAATTTGTGGTGCACATCATATTTTAATCACACAAAGAGAGAAAAAATTTTGTTTCTGCTTAATTTGCAACTACTTGTGGTAGTCCCTATTGATGCCCAAATATGATCTAATTGATTAGAGACTTAATATCAGACTTCTGCACTAGCATTAAATTTATTTGATGGAGAATTGATTGGCCAATTGTCAAGATGTTCTGCGACCACTAGCGATTAATACCTGAAATCACAAAAGACGGTCAGAGGCACTGAAAGTTTTTCTAACATGAATCCTCCGACACTCAAGTCAGTTTCTGTACCTTTCTGAAAAACTTGTGCCACTACTCATGTGGCTTAATAAACATTGCCTTGAAACCAAACGTTTTTTGAGTAATTTGTAGAAAAGTAAAGTAGAGTGTAAAAGAAAGAATTTCTCAATAAGAGGAAGAGAGAAAGAGATGCCCTGTCCAAGAGAGAAAAAATAAAAAATAAAAACCCAAACCCCGCCCCCCCAAAGGTAACGCTCTACACCTCTCTTTATTCTCCCCCTTTCCCCCTTGTCCTCCCCCACTAATAATAGTAGCTTAAATTACTTAAGTCCTTTAAAGGTTAAAAGTCTTGAAACTTGCTCTAGATAAGGAATAAAACCTTAAATTGATGATACATGCTCACCAATGGCGTGGTTAGCAGAGGAAGCAAAATAAGTTGTTTAAGGCTTTAAGTTTGTAAAAAATTACAAACTCTATAGTTTCCAGTCTTTATTTGTTTCACTCTCAATACTAGAAATTGGGAGACTGGTGTTTCGTAATGGAAAAAGGAGAAAAAAATAGAGGGCATAGGAATTACTTTTATCTCATCCTTAACTTCAGAGAGTGGGGAAGGACAAGGGGGCCATAAAGAGGGGAGTGGGGCGTTGCCTGGGGGGATTTGGATTTTTATTTATTCTTTTTTTCTCTCTTGGGTAGGGCATCCCTTTCTCTCTTCCTCTCACTGAGAAATTCTTTCTTTTACACTCAACTTTACTTTTCCACAAATTACTCAAAAAACTTTTGGTTTTAAGGCAACATTTATTAAGCCACGTGAGTGGCGGAAAAATTTTTCCAAAGGCCCAGAAACTGACTTGAGTGTCGAATGATTCACACTGAAAAAACTTTTGGCATCTCTAACGGTCTTCTGTGATTTCACATATTCATAAGTTAATCACTAGTGGTCGCACAATATCTTGACAATTGGTCAACCGATTCTCCACCAAATAAATTTAATATTGGTGTAGCAGTCTGATCTTAAGTCGCTAATCGAATAGAGCTGATTTCGGCATTAACAGTCCCTTTCTCAATAGAATGGCCAACATTAGATTCATGTTTTAACTTTGAGCTTATTTCTATGACAAATTCAGAAAAATTAATGGAAATAATTGGAGACTTCTTTTCATCAATTGCATGTACGTTGTAAAACGTAGCGCAATGATTTCCCTCGCCTTTGTACTATTAAATATAAATTGCCTATTTTGTTGAATCCATTCACCGTAAAATATATAACCGGCACATGTACCAAAGCCATTTCTTATGATAATACAACATCTGAAAATTACAATAAATATGAATAAAAATCACATGGGCTACAAAAGCTTTCCCACATACGTAGTGAATATCATATCGAATGTTAAATTAGATGAACCTTTCATTTTCCATCATTTGTTTTTTGTATTATACAATTTTAAGAAGAAATCTTTCGATCCTAACACCTCATGCAGCAATCTACTAGTCATGTAAATTGAGAAGATACGCATTTGTGGTAAGAGTAATTGGGCAAAGATGAAAATTCGATGTCTTACAAAATTTTGAGAACAGACAAGGATTTCAACTTCAATAATGCTATGCATATTGTCAGAGACACAAATTGTCTGTGATGGAAAATAAAATAAAAAATAAAAAAATAACATTAACAAGTTAATTTAAGGAAACCCGAACCTCCTGATAGATATTTTTGGCACTTGGAGAGATCAACACCTTTAAATATAACTATTCAATTGCCAAATAACAATAATATTCTAGAGTGTAAATGTTCATTTAATCCATATATTTTGAGTTAAATACTCATTTAATCTTTATATTTAAAAAATATTTCAAGACATCTTTGTCGTTAACTTTGCACTCCTACCTTTTCTTTTGCTTTTCTTTTATAATAATACCGTTGCAAAAATACTCATGGGGATATTTATAAAAAGAGAAAATGGTAATTTATCAAATTAACCTCAAAATAACACAAAAATTTCACACAAATTTTTATATTATTAATTTATTTTTAGATTAATTTATAAACAAATTATTAGTAAAATTGTGGCATAAATAAAAAAATACTAATTTTTTCACACTGATATTTATTGGTTAATTTACTAATAAGTAATTATCAATTAATTTACTAATTAATTTTTATTAAAAAAATTAATTAATGCCAAGAACATTGTTGGAAGGATTTTTTTTTAAATAGAAAAACAACTAAGGGTCAGAACGTCACATATTATACTGAAGAGGTGATTTAATGTGTTTTTAAAATATAGGATTAAATGGGTATTTAAGTCAAAATATCGCGACTAAAAAAGAATTTACCCTAAATAAAAATATGATGTTAAATATAATATTTGATATGAATAATATATATTTATAAAAGAAGGAAAGTTTGTGTGACTACTTAGAAAATTAAAATTAAAGAGTCCATATGATTATTGAAATTGTTTTTCCTTTTAAAAACCCACCATTATAAAAAGGGTCAAAGATTTTCACACATTTCAGAAATCAGTGGGCCTTATTTTCTTTTTCTTTAATTTGTATTTTGGTCAACACGACAAAGAATTAAATTCCACAAGTTTGCATTTTGTGGAAATTCTATTTCTATGTTTTAATGTTTTCACTTTAGAAAACTTTAGCAGGTGGAGTCAGTGCGACCATAAACATCGAAGTGCTCACTTTTTTTTTAGTTAACAAAATAGAACTTATGGCCAGGTGCAATTGTTGTAAATTTATTTTTTGGAAAAATATTAATAATAAAAACTCTAGTAGATGTGTCAACTCAGTTTGACCTGAAAAAATAATTTATCCTTCAGCTTGTAACAATTGATAAATACATAAAATCTTAATATTTCAACATAAACAATAAGTTTATTAATAGTAGCTGCCTTAAGCAAGCATAATTTGGTCATGAAAACAATAAGTCTATCCATTTTTAAAGACTTCCAACCGTAACAATAAACTGATTAATATAACTTTGGGTCTTTTTAAGTTTCATCATCGGTAACCTACAGCAAACTTAAATGTGATCACCTATGAGCTCTCAAGTATTTCACAAGCTGTCATATTCTTAAATTAAATGATTATTTTTAAGTCGTTGTAAGTTATAATTAATGTAATTTAACAATTGCCGATAATTTTTATAAGAGGAGAGGGAGTCATTATCCTTGACCCAAAAAGATACAAATAAATTCATGACAGTCAATCTCTAAAAAATTAACATACACCTAATCCGTGACCAAATCTTTAAATACTTGAAATTACTATAACCTGTAAAATTAACATTAAACAAGAACTAAATCAATATTGTCTGACATTAATGCTAGTTTAAACACTAGCTTACAGATAATACTTAGAACTAAAGAATAAACTAACACAAGAAATTAACTAATTAATCGACTACTAGTTTGCTCAGTCTAGTACACGTTAACCACATGTAATAGAAATAAATGTAATTTAAAATAAATCAAAATAAATATTAAGAGTTGTATGTCATATCATTCCTTTCCCCTTAAAAATAACATTGTCCTCAATGATGAACTTTTTAAAACACATCTCCTCTTCAATATACTGCATTGATGTTGACCATCTGTTAATGTCCTTGAAAATTGTGTCGAAACAAGCTTGTCTGCATCCAATCATAGTGAAAGCTTCAAGTCTTGTGTATGAGAGCATACTCTGTGACTTTCCAATTCATGAATTGCAATGCCATAGCTGCATTAAAATTATGAAGAGGCCAACTTCTTGCAAAAGTTTTATTCCAAAAGGTTGCGTTAAACTTTTTCCGTATGTGTGCCAGTGATTGCTGCATCATTGGGATTGCTCTTTATTTTTTATCTATATCTGATATGAAATGTTACTTGTTGCAAACACAAATTTCTGCAATGAAAAATTAAACAAAATTTTAAAAAATGGGCTTTTTTTTTCAATTTTCTATTATATATTTTATAGATTTCCTACATCAAGGTTTTGAGAAAATAAGTTGTTTCTTGAATATCGAAATGGAGGTGAGTATTTATGAAGTCCACTTATCTATTGTTCATATGTTAAGTGAATGCATTTTACAGATAAACTAGTTGATTGTTAAAAGAACATATTTTCTTAAATTGTTAGCCTTAAATCTATTGAAAATGTTAATAAATTATATCATTATTAGGATGGATCGCAGTTTGATTCAATTGCCAAATAGGTTATGTAAAGAATATGAAAATGGTATTGCTTCATTCATTAAAATTGTTGAAAAGCATTTAAACAATTATGGTCAAACTCTTTGCCAACGTAGAGATTGCTTGAACACAAGGTTGCATGATATAAACATCATTCCATGACATTTCGTTGAACATAGGCTTTTGTTAAGTTATGATAGATGGACGTTTCGTGGGGAAGATACAAACTCTCTAACCCATGCCTTGAATGATATGTATGATGACGACATTGATGAAGAAAATGAAGATGATGATACTGATGAACTATTAGACTTGTTAAATAATGTAACGAGACCAATAGAGATGAATGTAGAAATGGATCTTGAAGATTTTGGCATTGATGTTAATGATGATTTAGAAAATGCTAGTTTTGAAAAGTTTGATAAATTGTTTGAGGAAACTTGGCGAGAACTATATCCAAGGTGCTCAAAATTTTCAGTATTAGATTTTATGGTGAAATTGTTGCATTTAAATGTGTTAAATCAGTGTAGCAATACAACAATTAATGTGTTGGTCCAATTGTTGAAAGTTACTTCACCTGATAAATTTAATATTCCTTAGTGCTACTATGATGCCAAGGAGATGTTGGATGAATTAGAATTAGGTTATGAATCAATTATGCATGTAAGCAGGGGCGGACGCCATGTAAGGCCAAAGGGTGCCATGCCCCCCCCCCCCCCCCCCCCCCCCCCCCCCCCCCCCCAAAGGATTTTAAAGTATTTTGAGATTTTTAAATAAAATATGAATAATTTATGTGAAATGTCCACACTGGCCCCTGTACAATTAAAATATAAGGTTGATAGATTAGATAATATTGTAATTTTATAAGCCCAAAAGTAAAATAATTAAAACAATTAAATCAAACCAAAAGCCCACTTTTATTTTTGAAAAGAAAACAAACTTTCTTTAAAGTCTTTAACTTTATACAGCCCGAGAGTCCACTTAAGTCACTTACAATGGCATCAAAATAATTAAAATAAAAAAGAAAAGAAATCAGCCACAAAACTCAGAACATATAAATTTAAATTTATAGCCTCAAAATTATAAGTTTAAATTTGGGCCCCCTTAAATTTCTTCCTGAGATCCGCCCCTGCATGTAAGTATGATTGTGCCCTACTTTAGAAGGAGCACGTCGGAGCTGATAAATGTCATGTATGCACCTAGATATAAAATTAATTGTGGAAAGGGTAAAAAAATTCCACAAAATATATTATGGTATTTTCCATTGAAGTCTAGACCACAGTGATTATTTATGTCTAAGCATATTATTTCTCATATGAGATGACATAAAGAAAAAAGTGTCAATACAAAAGGCAAGTTAAGACAGTTGGTAGACTTTGAAGCTTGGAAAGAGATTAAAAAAATTCTGAAATTGCTCTTGATTCTTTGCAACGTTCGATTAGATCTTTCAATAGATGGTTTTAATCCATTTGGAAATATGAGGAATCCATATAGCATGTGGCCAGTTGAACTCATCCCGTATAATTTGCCTTCATGGGAGTGTATGAAAGAACAATATTTTATGATGTCGTTGCCTATCCCTGGACCAACGGCTCTAGGAAGAGATATTGATGTCTAAAATTACTCTAAAGAAGTTGTTAATCAAGAAGATTGGGATTATCTTTGTAAACATTTTGACAGTGATCTATTCAAGGTATAAAGAAAAAAAATTCGTATCTTTAATAATTTTTGGTAATTTATAATACATGTTTTCTATTATGATTATAGCAATGATCCAAAATTTATGTGAAGAATCGCAAGAAATTAAAATATGGCCATTGAGGTAGAACCAAGCCTTTTGTACAACATCAAAAGGAAATGGTATATTAACTATTTTATAAATTTTATTGAATGATTTATAATTGAATTTAATAATTTCTTTTCAATATTACATATTATATGTTAAAAGACTTGGATACACTCCAGGACCAATTTCTTTGTTTCACGTCACCCATTGGAGTGCAAGTAAAGTTTGAAGCACTAATGAAGCTAGAGAAAGATATGTAAGTTTATTCATTTTATCTATCTTGGCACTTATCCAGCATCAATTAGTTAATAATCTTATATTAGATATAATTTCTATATTTAATCACTTCATGAAAATTTTATATGTCAGCTTCTTTTTGAAGAAATGAATGAAAATTTTTTATTGTTAATCTTCTTTGAGCAATTTGGGCTTATTTTATATGTTTGTGCTTAATGTATTGGCTTTTTCTTTGGCTTGCTAGTTTCCTATATTTTTTTCCATTGATATGGATGGTTAGAAACACATAAATTAAAATTTCTAGGAAATACATAGGAGGGAAATGAGAAAAATAACGTATTAAGTTGTAATATTGAACTATTGTTCATTAAGGAAGCTGACTCATGCCTTTTGTTACAATGGTTGAAATTATTGTTTACATTGTTGGAAAAAAATGATGAATTTTGGTTAGCCAATGAACGTGGCGATTTAGATATAGTTAAGGTAGCTATAATTATAAGAAACCTGTATATTGTATTAGAAAATGTTAGAGGTGAAATATCAATACTTGGCTAACCCATGCCTATTATTCCAATGCTTGGAATTATATTAATGTGGTTAAAATTTTTCATTTTATTGTCCATATCAATGAAAAAAATAATGAATTTTGGTTGACCAGTAAATATGGATTTAAATATAGTTACAGTAGCTATAATTATAAGAAATGTGTATTTTGTAGGAGGAAATGTTAGAGCTAAAAGAATGGTCATTAGCTGAAGGATCTAAATCAGGATCTGAGGCAGAAATTTGTGAGGAAGTGATGAGATTAAGAATAAAACTATCACAAGCATGTGGCATGAGACATATTCAGATCCTATTCAAGTTCCCGTCGGACTTGTTACAAGAGCTCGAGCAAAGAAATTCAAAGAAGCGCTTAATAGATTGATTCAAGCATCTTCAGCTCAATCAAATTCACAGAGGCCCGTTGAAGGAATCGCATATGATAAATGCACGAAATAGGGAATTGGCTTGCACATTACGGCAGAAAATATATTATTTTTCTTTTTTAGATATTTTTCCATTTCTTGAGAAGGCTATTAGAGAAGCAAATCGGTTATTTATATTTTAATCACCTAGTTTCTATTTTAATTGATGTGAGGCATTTAAACCAATTAGGATCCTAATTTGATTTAGATTCTTTTATATTTATTTAGATTATGATTCTAATTTGATTTAGATTCTTTCCTATTCGTTTAGATTCATATTTAAATTTAATTTTTGGTTTAGGATTTATTCCAAAAATTCTTGAACCAACCCTATATAATGTACTTGTATCCAATCAACAGAGATAAATTTTAATGCAATTTGTGAGAGAGTTAATTCTCTTTGGTTCTTTACAAATTTTTTGAACTTATCATATTTTTGTCGCGTTCAAACTCTTAACTTATCAATGAGCGCATTTATAGTTGATTATGGTGTCTTCACATACCAAGGTTCACACTTTCATAAGCATTAGGTTGAGATTCCATTCAATTCCTAGTGTATAATCGATCTTGGGGACGAAATTGATTAGGGTCGCGTTAGTTATTGACGGGCTTCATATCAGGAAGTTATTGGTAAGAATTATGAATATGTTAAAGGTCTTAGTTTGGCCCATTTCCTCGAGCACATGCTTCATTCAAACAAATTACTAAGCTACAACAGGAGCTTGAACATCAAAATGAAGAGATCAAGAGTCAGCACATAACTTGAAGTCAAAATGAAAAAAATCTTAAGTCAAAATGAAAAAAAAAAAATCCTAAGTCAGAGTGAAGAAATTAAACAATTGCAAGAACAAAATATCCAAATTATAGAGATTTCAAAGAAGCTGCCACTAGCTGGCGCAAACTTTTCATCCCTTCCTATTCCAACTCTATGAACCTTTGTCATGTTTCTACAAATAGATCTTTATAAGCTTTTTATCTATAAAAATGATTTTATGGTACTAGAACTTCTAAGTAGTAGATAGTTTTAAAATGTTGAACATTTTATTATGTCATTAAATCTTGAAGATTTATCGATTTTTGATTTAATAGATGATTTATTTCTTGCCATTATTAACCAAACTAAATGACCTCTGTAATTTTATTTTGGTGTTTGAATTTGTTGCTCAAAGCAATTGTGCAATATTATATGACTAACAAATAATTAGTGATCTTATGTTGGCCGATGCTCTTTCAATAACATTATGGATGATAATGCATCATTTCAGTGACCAATACAATTGATCTCAATTTAAATGACCGAATGAATATTTTTATGCACCAAATATATAGTCACTAAACAATACCATTATCAACTAAGATAATTAGTCAAACAAATATTCATCGACCAAGATAAACAATCACCCACATATATATTCATAACCAATGGCTATGAAATAATACCTTTGGTGGCCAATTTACGCCCTTTTAGAAGACCAAAGCGAATTAATTTCATCAACTTCAATAATTTAATGCAACAGTCGTACAAAGCTGCTTTTGGTGACTTATATAGTTAATCGAATATTCAAAGGTTCTGTTGCTAAATTCGCAGCCTTCTAGTCAACCAAAGGTGATTCATTTACTTATCATCTATGACTAATATAATAGTCATTTACAAATGTATTGGGTGACTAAGGTAATTTAGTTATAAAAGTTTTCCTCGACCGACATTCTATGTTGTTATACAACTAAAAATAAAAAGTCGCAAAATAATTTTATGATTGTTTAGATGAATTTTAGAAATTAAATTCATAGTCATCAAAACACAATTTTCTTTTGTAATATCCTTTAAGTATCATTTTATGGTTGCCATTAAATTGGTCCTTCCACATCAAAAAATAATGATGGCTATAACAATTCTGTGTTTATTTTCCACTAACATTTCCAGCAAAGTCTAAAGATGAGATTGAAGGTGAAAAAAAAATGATCCTTTACCCAATTGACAATGATACAAAAGCTTTAAGCATAAATTATTTTTATTTTGAAATGAACAATGATGAGAGGGGGCATGCAATGCCACATATAATCCAAAGTGTTATATGTGGGATATTACATATGAAAGTTTAAAGTGATAAGTGAAAATTTCGATGAGTTTGCTACTTACTTAGTAGGCATCTATGTGTTTACGTGGAGCCTTTTAATATCTATGGCTTTTCTTTTGGGATTGGTATGTATGATATATAGGATAAGTCACCTATGAGTGACTTCAGCTCATTATATGATATGTGATATGTGAAGTTCTTCTAAGTGGTAACAAAGTGTGGATATGTGTAGAATAAGAGTGATAAGTTTTGTGCTCATCGTCTATATACTCTCCACCATTATCCGTCCTCAAGCACTTGATCTTTTTACCAGATTCAAGTTCCATCCGTGCTTTGTATTCTTTAAACAATGGAAATATATTTGACTTTTTCTTAATTGGATATACCCAACATCTTCTGGAATAATCATTAATGAAAGTCACCATGTACTTTGCACTTCCCATGGATATATCCGGTGATTCCTAAACATTAGAATGAATCAAGTCTAGAATGCATTTACTTCTAGCAATAGATCTACTGAATTTTAATCTATGCTGCTTACTTATAACACAATGCTCGCAAAATGGTAAACTTACAGATTTGAGACCCGAAAGCAATTTTCGCTCAAAGAGAATCTTCAAATCTTGTTCTGACATGCGACCAAGTTTGAGATGCCACATCATCATTGACTCTTCTCCATTTAACGCGACACACGCATCAGCCTCCTGTAGTGTTTCTCCTTTAAGCTTGAATAGATTAGCACCGATCTTTTCTATTTTCATCAATACAACCGTGCCTTTAACGATCTTCATAATTCCATTTTCCATATGAGTTTAGTACCCATGACTAACCATTTGTCCCAAAGATAATAGATTTTTCTTCAGGCCGTTGACATGTCGTATCTCCCCAATTGTGCGAATTATACCATCAAATATTTTTATTTTAATAGTACCAATACCAGCGATCTCTAAGGCATGATCATTACCCATATATACAGACCCTCCTAAGATAGGTTCATATGTATGGAACCATTCTCTCCGAGAGGTCATGTGCCAGGTAGCTCCTGAGTCTATAAGCCAGACATCAGACAACCGTTTTCTGCCTTCTAAAACAATTATTGCCTCGCTGTAAAGAATTTCGCCATCATCTGAGGTACTTGCTACACACCCCTGAGCATTTGATGACTCAAGTTCTTTGCCCTCTTTTCTCTTCTGGTTACTCCAACACTCTTTCTTGACGTGCCCTTTCTTACCATGATTGTAGCATTTAATATTCTTTTTACTTCTGGATTTTGATCTACCATGATTTTGACTCCCACTAGGACCACATTATGTTGATCTCCCTCTCGTCACCGATAGCGCCTCTGTTTGCTGCGAACTTGCTTGTCTATTTTCCTTATTTTTCCACCTACTCTCCTCATTTTATACGAAGGCTGCAACATCGTTGAAAACTAGATTGTCCACTGGATTATTGTTTATCAGGTTGATGATGAGTTGATCATACGAATCTGGTAGACTTTGAAGTAGAAGCTCTGCACGTTCATTTTCCTCTATATTATGACCCAACATTGTGAGTTGTGAAAATAGAGTCTTCAAGGTGTTGATGTGATCGGCCACCATTGTAGATTCAGCCATTCAAAGAGTATATAGTTTTCTCTTCAAGAAGATTTTGTTGTGTAGTGACTTGGCCTCGTACAATTTTGTAAGAGTATCCCATATTTCCTTCGCTGTGTTTTTCTCTGCCACACTAGATAATACTCCATCTGCAAGTGCTAATGTAGATAAAAAATGGCGTTGCCATTTACCTCGTTCCACTTGTCATCAGTTATCTCCATGGACCTTTATCCAATTGCTGCCAAGCAATTATTTTTCCTCAATATAGTTTTCATCTTCATTTTCCACAACGAAAAATTGTTTCTGTTAAATTTCTTAATTTCACACTTTGCTGCCATTTTGTTGATAAATACTGCACACAAACTAGTATACCACCTTAAATAGTTGTAAGTATGTGTGAGAATGCACACCAGGAAAGTTTTCAGGAAAAACTGGAGGGTTCACAATGGTCCCACTTAAAACCCAAACTCCTTAAGCTCTTATTGCCTTTGTGACAAAACTTTCCTAGACATGTACAAAAAACCACACAATTGTTTTACTCACACCACTATTCCCTGCTTTGCACCGCAAAATTCTTAAATCGCTCCCACCGTTTCACGTGAATAGTACCGTATATGTGAACAGTACCGTATACATAAATAGTACCCCTTACGTGAACAGTACCCGACTCCAAAAATACAACCAATAGCTCTGATACCACTGTTAGGGAATTGGTGAGTGAAGTAAGACCACAACTAAGTTGAAATTGTAAGAAAATAATGAACAAGCACAATAGAGGACGCCAGAAATCACGTGGTTCGGCTTTTAGCCTACGTCCACGGGCGAAAACAGAAGGAAAATATTTCACTAGTGAAATAAGGATTACAAGTATTGTAATATTTTGGCTCACTACCCAAAACCCCAATGTACCCAATCTCTCACCCACTAGACTCTCAAGAGTTTTATAATTTTAACCTCTTAAAATCTCTCAAACTCTCTCTTTATTCTCTCTCGATGGAATTGGATGCAGAAACCAAAATGGAGGGTTTCCTTTATATAGCAAAATTGGCTATTATTTTTATATTTTTTTTTCTTGTTTTCTTTGGGTGGTACCTATTTTTCTTCTTCTTTCTTCTTTGTCAAAGTTTCCCTTTTTTTTTCTTTCCTTGACAATTTCGGCATTTTTAATCTTCAAAACCATGTGCCACCAACCTTGTGTATTCAGAGCTTCTAGATGCTCCAGCCAAAGTATTTTCATCACAATTACCAAGAGAAACACCATAAAAGTAGAGTACATAACTTCTCCTCAGCAGTTGAATCTTCCTAAGAGCTCAACGATAACACAATACAAAATTCGATGGATAGCTGCATGATCGGGAAGTCTAATTTTGTACTTATAATATGATCTTTTCATCAGACTTGGTCAAAGGTCGTTTTGTGATTAATTTCAAAAGCTGACTGTATAAAAATGATCGGGTGTTCTTCATGAAAATAGCAAGATTGAACATAATTAATATAATGGAAATCAAATTATAACGATTGGATTTTCTAGATTAGCACTATTTCATCATTGTATAATCTAACTTGAGACGATCAATATTTATACCGATTTCATCCCTTTGATTGTTACTTTGATGTTTGCTTTTAAAATTCTCTTCATCTATTGATTTAATGAAACAAAACTTTTAGACACAATACAGTTTTACAGAAAATTAACTAACCCAAACGAAATATCAAGGCTATAATTAGCTATTGATCAAAGTAAAAGAAGAAACAAATGAATTCATAACGGGTACTGCAATCTGTGTATGAATCTGTTTAGAGTTCTTATCATAGATAAACCATGTATTTTTTTATGAGATTTATTGGAGTTAATTGCTGTTTTTATGATTATCAAATAATATATTTGAAAGCTATCATTTTTGTACATATAAAATTGAATTTATTTTAATTGTGTACAAGCATTTGAGGGTCATTGGGAGGATTTGCTCATTAATAATGGTTTGTGAAGTGAACCGAAAATTAACACCCCTATCATTTCTGTTTAAGGGAATTTTCCAATTTCCTAAGATCGTACCAAAATATTTGTGCCCAAATAATTTTATCCTTCAGTCGTCAATTAGTCATAAATTCATCCCAAACAAAAGGATTTTTCATAAAAGAAAAATATTATTTGTTGTAATTGGCGTTCTCTTGTGACGTACAAAAAAGAAAAAATGATTTTTTTTTATAGGAAAAAGAAAAATAATTTGAAATCCTAAAGATTCCACGGATATCTGAAGAACCTTGTGGGAATTATTAGATATAGCATCTGGATCGCGATTGTGAAATAAAATACCTGGAGTATAGACGAGGTCAAATTTTTTGGGCTGCCTTCCAAGCCAAGGAATCATCAGTGTCTATTATTTATTGATTATGATTGTATTCTTGTCTATAATTTGATCTTATTATAACATTAATTTAACAGATTGACATCTCAGGGATTTGAATTATTGGCCTGTACTACTTCCGAGAAGGACACTTAAAAGCACCGCCCATCTTATTAAACTCCATCACTTTTGTCACCTAATATGTTACGTAAACGTTTAGGTCACTTTTGTTACCTAATATGTTACATAAACGTTTAGGTGAAGTGATATTATTAATATGGTGACAAAGCTAATTAAGGTAATACATATGTGCAAACCGGCCAGGTCTAATTAAGTTGTCAACCAATTAATTTCTTGGTCAGTGTTCAAGATTTGTGACAATTTATCAGTTTCATCACATTGATGACCACTGACCAGATCTTAAAATGAAGCGTGGACTTATTTAACTCCTTTAATTTTCTTTTTTAATATTTATTCTTCATGGTTGTAACATGTACAACTGAAACAAAGCCTTCCCAAAATAAAGTAGAAAAAAACTTGAAACAAAGCAGCCAAAAAGGAACCAGCAATTATTTTAAAACTGCTCCCCTAATGAAACCTGCTGATTTGTTGTAATTTGTTTTGCGTCGTCTTTTACGAATTTTGACTGAGAGAATAAAGAAATATATATCAAGTTTATGCGTACAAACAACTACAAGTTTATAACTGGTAGTGTTGAAGTTTTAATCTGACCAGAATTAGCCTTAGATTAAACAAGGTATCTGCTTTTGGCTTACCAAGAGAGGAAGAGAGAAAATGGGTTGTGGGAACAAGGATAATTTGCCAAAATCGTATCCCATGGTCGGCGGAGATGGCCCTCAAAGCTATGCTCAAAATTCGAGTTACCAGGTAAACTTTAGGGCTTAATAAAGAATCCATATATGTTATTAATTCATTGGTTTTAAGATACTAATATCAATTTTAAAGACAAACTTATATCAAAATGAAGATGAGGAAGGGAGTAAACTAGATAGTTTAGCATATTTTTCTCAATATCTTTGATTAGTTTAATTGAATTTGTTTTCTGTTATCGATTCCCTAACTTTTGGATATTTTAACGTTAAGTTATACATCAACGGCATTCACGAAAACGTCCGTTTAATTCACTAAGATTGTTTATATTGGCTAGCAAGCGACTCTATATATTTTCAGATTCTTGCTTTTTGTTTCCCTTGCAAAACTCTTATACATGTGTTATGTTGTTGGATTTAGATTCAATATTATATTATTTTTGTGTTAATCATTTGACGAGTTTCTGATTCATAGGTAGTTATTAGAAGAAAGAATATATATATATATATATAATGAATTTTAACTGTGGGATGTTATAAGATATACAAATGTGACTAGATATTGAAGGATTTGAAATTTTCTACTGAGCATGTTATAATTTTGTGATTATTTATTATTAGATAAGAAACGAGAAATAATATGCAACTAAATCTTAGTTGTTAATTACTATAAATGCACGATGGTAAGAAGTTAAATTATAAAAAAGACAAGCAAACCTCATAACATTTAAAAGATGAGAACAGTTTACATGATTCTAACAAGAATAAGCAGAAACTAAACATTTGATGAAGCATGTTGAAAAACTAATTCACACCACTTTACATATGGCTACAGAAAGGAGTAATGGATGCTGCAAAGGAACTGATCCATGAGGCCATAATTAACAAGCTTGACCCGAGTATCATGGGATTATCTCATACAACCGGCACATTTCATGTAGCAGATTTGGGCTGTTCCAGTGGACCTAACACCTTCTCTGCCGTGCAGAATATCATTGAAGCTGTAGAACTAAAACTAATTCAACTTGCTGAGCACCAAGACCCTTCAGCCCTAGAATTTCAAGTGCTCTTCAGTGATCAATACGATAATGACTTTAACACACTCTTTAAAACCCTTCCTCATTCACGGATATACTTTGCTGCCGGCGTGTCGGGTTCATTCTACGGCCGCTTGTTTCCGAAATCTTGTCTACATTTTGTATACTCCTGCTACGCACTGCATTGGCTCTCCAAGGTTCCTGAAGAGATTGTGGATAGGAATTCCCCATCATGGAATAGTGACAGCATACACTGCACTGGGTCGGTGAAAGGAGTTGCCGAGGCTTATTCAGCTCGGTTCAGGAATGACGTCGAGGCCTTTTTGAATGCTAGAACACCAGAAGTTGTGCCTGGAGGATTGATTGTCATTCTGATATCAGCAGTGCCAGATGGGATCCCTTTTCCTAAGACAACTGCTGGTGTTTTATACGATGTCTTTGGATCTTGCCTCCTTGACATGGCCAAAATGGTAAGAAAGAATAACTCTTCGCTAGCTCCTTATTGTTTCACAATTTTATCAATTAGGTACTATTTTTTAAAAATTTTCTTTGACATTTCCTAGTTATAATTTTAATGTTCGAACTTTACTATTGAAGGATAAACATGACTTTTTAACATACAAAACCAGAACCAATTCTCTACTTTTTTGACAAACACATCATATTAAACTGACAATCAGGTTATTATAGTTAAAAAAAATGAATAACTAATAAAAAGAGATATAATCAACAAAGTGTTGTCTCCACTAGTAATGGAGTCCTCTTAAGTGGATTAACTGGGTTTGCTCCCCAGTTCAAGTCACAGGGAAGTTGCCTTTGTTGGAAGAACCTGTGCCTCTCGGTTCTGTCGGGAACTTCTTGTCTGGGTTGTGGTATGGGCTTAAAGGTGTCTCCCATAGTTGGGGCCCTCCCCAAGATACTTCGTGGTCAAAACTAAAAAATAAAAATAAAAAGAGATATGATTATTTTTCAAAAATTAACTTTACAAAACCGTCTAAGTACAACTTAATCTTGTAAATTTAAAAAAATAATTATTATTATATACAAAGAGATATATTTAAAATAATCAATTGATAAATTGAACTATTGTAATACACTTGACTTATATTGAAATTTTCAAAATACCCTAGTGACAAAAAAAAAAAAAAAGAGGCCTAAGAGATAAAAGTGAGGAACATATTAGGGATTTAAGTGTCCTTATCCTTTTTTTTCCTTTTTAAAGTGTTTGTTGTGAAAGGTGGTTTAAGTATTGTACTTTCTAGATTTTTATTTTTTCTTAGAAGCATGTAATTGAGTGACTTTAGGTATATTGGTTTGATTAATCACTCAAGTTCAACTCCTGTAAGAGATAAAGGGTAAAAAATTATATTTGAACTGCGTCAATCCATACCTCTTAAAGTGAAAAACAAAGCAAAAAAAATTCCTTAATTTAGAACCTTTGGAATTTATTGACATAGACAAAATTATTTCTCTTATCACAGGGATTAATTAGTGAAGAAAAAGTGTACTCATTCAACTTGCCCATATACCACGCAACCCCCAAGGAGTTGGAGACCCTTATACAGAGAAACAAATACTTCAGTATTGAGAGAATGGAAGAATTGAATCATCCTAAGAGAAACACACCATTTACTGCTGAAGATTACACCTCAATTTTAAGGCCTATTTTTGAAGAAATTACCAAGGACCATTTTGGGAATGAGTATGTAAACCAGATATTTCATAATTATACCATAAAGATTGCAGAGAATCTTTCCATCATTGAGGAGAAAACAAATGATGTTATTGTCTTGTTCATCCTTCTCAAGAGAATCATACCAACTGACTAGATTAATTTACTATTATTTCAGATTGTGTTCAGCATACAAGATACAAGTGAAGTAGCACTGCTAGTCTGTCTCTCTAGCCATTTATTTCTTCTTTTTTCTCGGCAAATATATATTATCCGTTTCATTTATTTTACTTTTAAAAGTGTATGGGTGGACAAAGTCCAATTTAATTTTGTAGCATCTATCAAAGAATTCATACTCGAGCAGCTAACTAAAGAAAATTACTTGAAAACCACTGAATTAATCAAGGCCGTGGGTTGGTTAAATGCTCCTTAAATTTCTAACTAAGGCTGGAGCAAACTGTCCTTAATCCTTTTTTCTCTGAAAAAGTACCCAAAATATATTCCCATTCATCAATTATTCCATACTTTTTGCATACTCTGTGTGTGTGTGTGTTTGTATAGTTTACCCTTACAAAGTCATGTTTGATTTAGGCAATCATTTTAAATACAGGGCCTAGGTAGGAAATTGGTCCAAATCCCTGGGGCGGGTGTAAAATGTGACGGCGTCAGTGTAATTCTTGACGTTATTATTATTGATCTCGAATCTTGGTAGTATTGTGTTGATGGCTTGGCAGTATTTGGGATGCTGAGTTGCTTACTTCGAATGCCAGAGCTAAGTTATAGTTGACGAATTGCCATCGTATGGTTCAATAGCGAAGCAAGTCTTCAATTATTTGTTGATTTAGTGCGCTACTTATATACAACTAAAAGTCAATTTGATTCTTTGACTAATAAGAACTGCCATTCTAATATTAATCATCAACAATGGTAATCATCATCATCATCATCAATCATCATCATTTTTGTCATAAAATATCATCATCATCATTATCGATTGGTTCTTCGACGACAGCTAAGAGGCCGACCATGACAGCGGCGATGAGCTACTGAACCGACGAATCCGAACAGTGATGAGCAATGGAGATGGGCTGCATTCGGCAATGAATCTGACTGGTGACGAGCTGCTCAATTGGCTAGTGAGTGAGAGGAAACTTTATTTTGATAACATTAATTCCTTCCTCAACTGCTCCAGCAATTAGACCTGAGCCAAACTGATCCTCCACGAAACCCTCCATACAGGGAAATTGGGAGGAAAAAAAAAATGAAGTTATAACAAATATGATTTATTTCACCTTAATATGTTCAAATGTAACAACTTGATAGAATATGTTCATTATTAGTCAATCTACTTGCACTCTATTTCAAAAAGCAATCTGTCAAAATCAATCAATTTTCTCGGTCATCCAGAAGGCATAATAGATAGTAATTGTTAAGTTCACCTAGCAACATGAACTATGGGAATCAATGGCATTGTGAAGAGATTATTACACATTAAGGGGAAAAAAAACTAAAACCAGAAAAAAAAAATCTTTAAGATCAAGTTTCCCTATCTCCTCTCAGCATCTGTCAAACTCACATTATCCTTTTCCCACTGTCTGCACTGGTTTTGCTATATTTCCCAATTGATATTGACCAACAAAAGACATCAACCTTACCTAAGGTATGCAAGCTTCAAACCAAAGTTATAACAAGTATGCGTAGAAATATGAGAAACCAGAAAAAGCCTGTCAACTTAATTGCTAACTTCCCAACAATTTGCAATTGCGCATCACAATTAAATTATTTAGAATATTTTCCAACCTGCAGGGCACAATAGTTACTCAATGAATACAGAAATTCCTCGCTTGCATTTTCAGTGATTATTTTCGACTTTGCATCGGAATTGGGGTTGAGAATCTGCATGGAGAAAACAGAATAAATTAAACAAGGGGTTAAAAGTAATCCATGTGGGCACACTAAAATTCGAACTTGATGTTGGATAAACAAACTTCACCAAAAGTTAATCCCCGAGAAATATCATGAGTTGCAGATAGTGATAGTACCTGAGGTATGCATCCCACTATTCATTCAAGTTGAATGGCATGATGTCTGCAATACGCTAGGGGATCAGACTCATCATAGGCATTTGGCGTTTTGAGCTTGCTAATTAAGTCACGTATTGTGCACATGATTGAGATTGTTACAGCTGTTGATTTTAGTGGGAAACCAGCTGGGTTGCTCTTAACGTCGGGCATGGCCATGTCTCCTTCTTCTTCTTCTTCTGGGATTGTAGCTGGGGTTTCTTCTTCCAGTTCAGTCTTCTGAACTCTTCCTTGATTCTATCTTTCAGTGACTATCAATGTTTTAAAATTTGGCAGGGTTTTTTAATTTTATACAATTTTTTTTAACAAGAAGATGATAAATGTCTGGACTCTGGAGCGGAAAATTTTTGTTTAGATCCCTCGATTTTGATTAAAAATACAAATAAATTCATTTATTTTTGGTCAAATTAAAGAACGCCACACACACATATACATACATAAGCATTTGGATCAGTGTATCACTGCAACAGTCACTCTAATTTTCCCCCTTATTTCTCCCCTCTCTTAATTTATTATATGCCCATTGAATAATAGAGTGAAGTAGAAGAAAAAATTAACTATAAATTTTTTAAAAAATTTGTGACAATTTGAACATTATTTTTGTTAAGTTAGGTCGTGCATCAACATAAAATAAGGGTTCAATTTATGAGTATTTATTTATGGGTGAATCTATGTGAACCCATAATTTTACTCATCAAACCCATAAATTCATTAAAAAAATTATAACAAAATTCTCCCTAACCGAAATTACCCTTAAGGACAATAGTCAACTTTTTTGAGCAAAACAACTTCAAGAGTAAGTACAATGAACATCCAATTCTATGTATAATAGTCTATACTCTAAATTCATTGTCACAAAATTAATTATTTGATTTAGGTGAAATTGCAATTATGTATTCTTTATAATCCAAAACTCACCAATTCAAACCTAGTTTGAAAAGACACTTCTAAATCTGAATAAACCTAGACGAACTAAGAAGAATTTGGCTTCCATAAATAAAAAGTTCTTAAAACAAAAAGCTAACAGATAACCAATCATAATGAATCTTGAAACCCATCTTATGGCTTAAATCAGAAAAAAGAGAAATCTCCTCTTACAATAGCATAATTGAGTCAAATAGCCGCAATAATGAAAAACAATCAGCTGACGTTTAGCAAGGCCATCTCCTCCTCATCCAACTCGCTTTCCTCATCACTCTCATGTTTCGAGGCTTTGAGAGCAATGCTTTTCTTCTTCTCCTCATTGCCTCTTTCGGCTGCCATGTCTTCCTCATAAGAAATAAGAGAACTAATTAAATCATCAATAGATAAGATATTCAAATCTTTAGCTTTGTCAATGGCAGTCCTTTTTTTGTCTCCATTCCTTAGGTAACGACTTAATGATTTTCTTAATTTTCTCACTATTTAAAAAGGTCTCCTAGGGCTCCTAGAGTGCTCACTATGTTCGTAAATCTAATATACATGGAATACACACTCTCATTTTGTTTCATTTGGAACAATTCATATTGCCGAGTGTACCTACTAATTTTAGACTCTTTCACTTGATTCATGCCTTCATAAACAACTTCAAGTTTGTGCTAAATTTCATTAGCACTTTTACAACTAGACACTCTATGAAACTCTTTCGTATCAAGTGCACAAAATAAGGCATTCAAGGCTTTGGAGTTAGAGAAGTTTTTCTCTTTTCCAAGTCATTCCATTCTCGTGAAGGTTTTGGAATATCTTCCCCGACTTCACTTTTAGTCAAAGGCATAAATGGACCATCACAAACAATTTCTCAAATTTCATAATCTAAAGTTTGTAAATAAATTCTCATCCTAGTTTTCCAATATGGGTTGTCATTACCGTCAAAGAACGGTGATCTAATTGTAGATTGTCCTTCCCTAAAGGTTAAGTCATTATGGGTTGCCATGGATCTTTAACTCTAGACAGTTAAGTTTACATAAGAGCACCTCGGTCTGATACCAAATGAAATTCTAGTTATGCAACCCAAGGGGGGTAAATTAGGATTCTGAAAATTATTCAATTCTAAAACAAAATATCATGTAAATCTAAAACGAATTTAAAGCAGTAACAATTAAATCAATCACAATATAAAAAGATAAGGGAAGAAAGATTCAAACACGAAGATTTTTACGTGGTTCGGCTAACCTTACCTACGTCCATGCCTCCAAGCTTTCTGGGCTTAAGGATTTACTAAGTAAGCCTTCAAGGCTTCAAATGCTTACACTTGACTTCCAAGGTGTTAATGAGCCTTTACAACAAGAGATTATCATCAATCTCTTAACTCAAGTGTATCCCAACACTTACAATCACTCAAAGTAAAAGATTATAAATTGTTTTTCTCTCACACAATATTTAAGATTACAAATCAATGCCCAATGTGTGAATAGATGAAACAAGAATGTGTTTAAAGCTCTATGGAGATTGTATTCTCGAATATAAGCTCAATGGTTATGTTGTGATCAATCTTCTTTGAATTTATGAGCTTATTTATATTTGGAGCTGAAAAACTAGCCATTACAAACTGTCGGCTTGAAAATGGTTCGCCGTTAACTATTAATGGTTAACCGTTTAGGCTAGTTAAAAGTTACCGTTCGGCCAAATATCAAATAAACGGTTTCCTGTTTAAGCTTACCCTTTCACCATTAAATTCCAGAGACCTGCAAAATAAATTTGGTTTAACCGTTCTTACTAAACGGTTTAAGATTAGCAATCTGAAAAATAATCGGTTAACCGTTTTCAGTAAACGGTTCACCGTTATCTTCCAGAATCATCATTTTAACATTACTTTGCAGAACATATTTTCTGAAAATTATCAGTTAGCCGTTTTAAATAAACGGTTAGCTGTTTATTACAGTAGTTGACACAGTGAAATTATTTTCTACATTTATAGTTTGACCCCAAAACTTTATAAAACTGTATTATGGTACAAAACGTTATGAAAGTTTACAAATAGGTCCAATTTCAAAATTTCCCAATAATGCTTTGTTAATCTCAAAACTTTCTGAAATTATGATATAGCCCAAAATGCTATGACACTTTTAAAATAAGTCTTTCTCCAAAATTTTAAGTAATACTTGTTGATTTCAAAGTTTTCAAAACTCTTTCAATTAAATCATAACTTGAAAAACAACCAATTTCATAAAATTATTTTTCTATTAAATATAAAACCTTTATAATGTCAAGTAATGGTTTGTTTACAATGTATAAAAAATAATTTGAGCTTAAAAGATTAATCATTCTTAATCTTGTTTGTTATCATCAAAATCAACATTATGAAAACATATATGTTAACAGTTTGAGTTTATAATATACAGCCTACGTGTCGTCAGAATATTTTATACAATGACATGTCATCCTTTTGTTACGCAACTGTAGTTTGTTTCTGTATGACATGTCATCAGAGTGTGTAAATGTTAAACGCCATGTCATATTTTCCTGCTCAACTTTGTGAATTTATGTCTTCAGAACATAAATTTGGGGTGTTTTTATTGTATTTGACTTTTGGTTATATAGTCCACATAAAATATCACTATGATAATGTTGTTAAAATTTGTATGTGTTTTTTTTATTTAGTTGTTGACGCATGCAATTTTGAATGAATAATTATGATGTTTAAAAATAAAATAAAAATGTCAAGTGATCTAATATAATTTTAATTAATTAGGGAGTGGCCACAACATCCTTAGTAATGCAAAATTATATAGTGAGTATTTTTAGATCACATATAATATAATGGCATTAATTGTGATTAAACATTTTAATATAATGTATTTTTCCCTCAAGAATTTATATTATATTTGTATGCTTAATTAGGATAAAATATCAAACTATTTTCTTAATGTACCCACATGAATTAAGAATTGGAATATGATTTGATAGTTTTATCATAAAGATATATGTGAATCTACTTGAATTAGAATTTTAGCCCATAGGCAAGTTTTATGTCATTTGATTCATATTTTGTAACATGATTTACATTGGTAAAACATGATATCTCTATATTGGCCTAAATTAATAATATAAGCAAGCGTTTTAATTTAATACAGTTGTACAACCTGTGAGTTTTTTCTGAAATCAAGTGTGATATTCCCGACTTAAATGATGATAATTATGAAGTTTGGAAGGACAGAATTCTTCTTCATTTAGGATGGATGGATATTGATTATGTTATTCAGAAAGACGAACCACTTATTGATGATAACAGCATTGAAGTCGCTATTGCTCTTTATGATAAATGGGAGCGATCTAATCGTCTCAATGTGATAAAGACCACAATCTCTACTACTATTCGTGTTTCAGTCGATCAGCATAATGATATCCGGGCATTACTGAAGGTAACTGATGAGCAATTTATAATTTCAGATAAGGCACTTGCAAGCACCCTAATAATGAAGTTTTCATCTATGAAGCTCACAAGTATTAGAGGTGTGCATGAGCACATTATGCAAATGAGGGACATTGCGGCTCAGTTGAAACTTCTTGAGGTTGTTATGTCCGAAACCTATCTTGTGCATTACATACTGAATACACTTCTACAACAGTAGAGACCATTCAAAATTTCATATGACGCATATAAGGATAAATGGTTAATTAATGAACTAATGACCATGTGTGTTTAAGAGGAATGGAGGCTGATAATGGAAGTTGGTGAAGGTGCATATACTGTAACACAAGGAAAGAACAAGCTTCAAGCCAAAAAGAAAGGGAAAGGTAAAATACATCTCTAGGAAGAAATTTAAAAACAATCTAAGTGCTTTTTTTGCAAAAAAAAAGGACACATGAAAAAGGATTGCCCCAAATTTTAGAAATGGCTTTCAAAAAAAGGTTAATCAATCTCTTTTGTTTGTTATAAATCTAATATGGTTGATGTTAATCATAACATATAGTGGATTGACTCTGATTCTACAATCCATGTAACAAATACCTTACATGGTTTGCAAAACCTAAGGAAGCCAGTGAGAAGTGAGCAATGCATCTTTTTTTGAAACAATATGTGTTCACATGTGGAGGCAATTGGAACATACAGTTTGATTTTGAGCAGTAGTTTTGTTTTAGTTTTGGAAAAAAAACATTTTATGTTCCAAGTTTTTCTAGAGACTCAATTTCAGTTTCTAGACTTGTACCACTCGATTTTTCCTTTAACATTTCAAATAAGTTCTGTAATGTATATTGTAAATTTGAACTTGTTGGAAATGGTACATTGTTTGATGGTCTTTTTCATCTTAATTTGCAAAACAATACTTCTTATACTTCAATGCATGTTCATGTTGGTATTAAAAGATGTGTTATAAATGAAAATTCATTTATTTTGTGGCATCAGAGACTCGGTTATATTTTCATAGAAATAATTAAAGATTAGTAAACGATAAAGTACTTAATACTTTATATTTTATTGATTTTGATACTTGTATGGACTACATAAAAGGAAAGCAGACCAACAAGAGAAATAAAAGTGCTCAGAAGAGTTCAGAAATATTAGAAATCATACATTCATATATTTGTAGCTCAGACATAGACTCGTATAGTCAAAATTACTTCATCTCTTTTATAGATGATTACTCACAATATATGTATCTCTACTTACTCAATAATAAAAGTGAAACATTAGATGCTTTTAAGGTATTTAAAGCATAAATAGAGAAACAACGTGGAAAGTAAATTAAGATTGTGAGAACAGATAGTGGTGGGGAATATTATAGTCGATACATTGAGGATGGCCAAGCACCTAGTCCATTTGTAAAGTTTCTTCAATAACATGGAATAATTGCCCAATACACTATGCCTGGTTCTCCAAACCAGAATGGTGTAGCAAAAACAAGAAATCAAACTTTGCTGGACATAGTGCCCAGTATGCTTAATAGCTATGAGCTTCCTAAATCCTTGTGAATTGAAGCTCTAAAGACGGATGTGTGTAGATTAAACCAAGTTCCAACCAAGGCAGTCTCTAAAACGCCATTTGAATTATGGAAATGTTGGAAACCGAGTTTGCCACATATACGTGTTTGGGGATGCCCGTCTGAAGTAAGAATCTATAATCCACAAGAAAATAAGCTAGACCTAAGGACCATTAATGGGTATTTCGTTAGATATGTTGAAAGGTCTAAAGGGTACATATTTTACTGTCCATCTCATAGCACTAGAATTGTAGAATTGAGAAATGAAAAATTTCTTGAAATGACTTTATCAGTGGGAGCAATCGAATTTATAATATTATTTTTGAGAAAATTCATTTACATGCGCAACCTTTCACCTCAAGTGATAGACTGATTGTCGTTCACAACACTCCTCAAGTTCAAACAAGTGTCATGCAACTAATTGTTGAAGTTCCACAATTTGTTGATAACAATCCAGTCAATCAAGCTATTCAAGAATTACCTGAAACCCTTGAACAACCAATTGAACAACATGCTCCTCAGGAGAATCTTGTTCCAACATTAAGAAGATCTACTAGAATAAAGAGATTAGCAATTTCTAGTGACTATATGGTGTATATGCAAGAATCTGATTATAATATTAGAGCCGAAAATGATCTTGAATCTTTTTCACATGCCATGAATTTCAAATAATCATATTTATGGTATAATACTATGAAAGAAGAGATGAATTCTATATCATCCGATAGAGTCTGGGATCTTGTTGAGTTGCTTAATGGTGTAAAAGCCATATGATGTAAATGGGTCTTTAAGACAAAGAAAGACTCATTAGGCAACATTGAAAGATATAAAATAAGACTCGTTGCTAAAGGATTCACTCAAATAAAAAGAATTGATTACAAGGAGACTTTTTCTCCTGTATCAAAGAAAGATTTTTTTCATATCATTATGGCATTAACTACTAATTTTGATTTGGAACTACATCAAATGGATGTGAAAATAGCATTCCTAAATGAAGATCTAAAAGAGTAAGTTTATATAAAACAACCAGAAGGATTCTCCTCTAATGATGGTGAGCATTTGGTATGCAGACTTAAGAAATCCATACATGAATTGAAACAAACATCCCGTCAGTGGTATTTAAAATTCCATGATGTTATCCCTTCATTCGGATTTATAGAGAACCTTATAGATCAATGTATATACCAGAAGGTTAGTGAGAGTAAAATTTATTTTCTTATTCTATATATGGATGATATTCTACTTGTATCCAATAATAAAGGGTTGCTTTATGAAATAAAACAATTTCTCTCTGAGAATTTTGACATGAAGGATATAGGTGATGCATCTTATGTCATAGGCATTAAGATCCATAGAGACAAATTTCGAGGAGTTTTGGGTCTATTTCAAGAAACTTATATTAATAAGGTCTTGGAGAGATTTCAGATAAAAAATTGTTCACCTAATATAGCTCTTATTGTGAAGGGTGGCAGGTTCAATTTGAACCAATGCCCTAAAAATGATTTTGAAAGGGAACGAATGAAAAATATTCCATACGCATCTGCTATTGGAAGCTTGATGTATTTTCAAGTCTGTACAAGACCTGACATTGCATTTGTTGTTGGAATCTTGGGAAGATATCAGAGTAATCTAGGTTTAGGCCACTAGAAAGTTGTAAAGAAAATAGTGAGGTACCTTCAAGGAACCAATGATTACATGCTTATGTATAGACCAACTAATAATCTAGAGGTAATTGGCTACTCCGATTCAGACTTTTTTGGCTATGTTGATTCATGAAAATCAACATCAGGATATATTTTTGTGCTTGCCAGTAGAGCTATATCTTGGAGAAGTACAAAGTAGACTTTGACTGATACTTCTATTATGGAGGCTGAGTTCGTTTCTTGTTTTAAGGCTACCTCGCATGGTGTGTGGTTGAAGAGTTTCATATATACAATTAGAATTGTGGATTCAATCTATTGTGACAATTCAACTGTAGTTTTCATGGCTAAAAATAACAAAAGCGGAAGGTGTGTGGTTGAAGAGTTTCATATATACGATTAGAATTGTGGATTCAATCTATTGTGACAATTCAACTGTAGTTTTCATGGCTAAAAATAACAAAAGCGGAAGTCAAATTAAACACATTAACATTAAATATTTAGCCATCAGAGAACGTGTTAAAGAAAATAAAGTGGTCATTGAACACACTAACACTAAATTGATGATTGTTGATCCTTTAACAAAGGGCATGCCACCACAAAATTTTAAGGATCATGTAGACCGAATGAGACTTGGTTCCATCATGTAATTTTCATTGTATATGCAATGTAATAATAAATGAGACTCTTGTTTATGTTTTTGTTTATTGTGATATTTTCTCGTCTTTATGTGCACATTCTTTTATATTGAGAAAATTTCAATTTTATTGGACCAAGAATAAACATAGGGTTTATTCATTAAGTTAAGTTATCATACGTGGTTGAATTTAAAAAAATAATGCATTGTAATACATGGAAGATAATAATCGTTCTTAGAGGATCTATCGATATGATTCATGTATTATATTTCTTAAGTCTAAAAAAATTGATATATGTAAATATCAAATCAAGTAAAATGTATGGTCCAAATGGGAGAATGTTGGACACCTGGCTGTTGAGATGTTTTCTAAAAAGAAATTTACAGTATATAGACTAACATCCTATTAAGTTTAATCTTGCCACATTTAGAGAAACAAGTGCTAGCTGTTAGATGGTATGATATTAATTATAACTACCATGATTTCATCTTTGATGAAAAGATGAAATATAAGGAAATGGTTTACAACAGTTTTAGTCCCTGGGGGTTTGTAATAAAAAAGAAAATATATACTACACCATCACTAGTGATTATAGAGACTTCAGAAGTATCAAAATCAAAAGCAAACAGTTGCATAGGACACATCAATGGTTGGAGGTTCGATTCTAAACTTCCGCTCTTAATTTTTATAGGCATGTTATGTTTGTATTTAGAAATTATACTTAAGTATGCTTACATGAGCTTCTTTATTATTTGTCTATTTTCCCAATATTTCATAAATCTCAAACTTGTTGAATATTTTGATGCTTATTTTATAAAATTATAAGCTGATATTTCCTCTATTGATACTTGTGCATGTGCGGATCTTGCCCTTTTTTTGCATCGACTGAAATTACTTCTCTCTCTCTCTCTCTCTCTCACACACACACACACACACACACACACACATCTTCGTTTATATCTTCTTTGAAAATGTTATCGAAATCACCCTTAGCTTATTTCACTTGTATTAATTTCTTGATAATTTCTGAAAAAATAATCTTTTTCTTTAGTCGTGCATGTGGAGTTGGTCGGACATGAATCGTGCTAATTCATGATATGAAGATTTGGAAGTTACTTGATATTCATAGTATGAAGATTTGGCAGTCATTGAGAATTGCAACATGTAGGTGTTGATAGAATGTATATAACTTTTTTGCAGCTGTTGACGGTATAAAATTTTCAGTGATACTCAAATGCAACATACGCAAGAAAAAAGGAGAAAGAAGTTGGCTCTTACTAATTGGCACATTTTACTTAATGATGTGGGACAATAATAAATGTTTTGGAGATATAAAACAATGAAAGGGTTGGCAGGCAACAGACGTCTCTGCACATAACTTAAGGATTTCCAAAAACGACTCACTATCAACATTTCCATGTAATTTAATTTTGTGTTGTGTGCGTATAAAAAAATTAATCAAACTCTGTTCGACAAAATCATAAAAAAATGATGAATTTAGCTTACATAGGGTTTGGGCTCTTTTCAATATGTTGGATTCATTTTTTATTTAGATAGATTATGGTGGATTTGGTTGGATTTTAGTTCGCTAATGTCATTGTCGTTCGTCATTGATGCCACCGTTTTCCATTCGCCATTCAAGAGACAATAGTCTGGGGTGTGGCTAGAGAGAGTTGGGCAGTTGAAATGAAGAGGATAATTTGAGGAAAAAATATTTTATTTGGCTAGTTATGATAAGAAAATGTTTAAGGGGTTAAATTCAAAAAATTGAAAAGTTTTAGGGTTGATTGTGTAAATTTTTCCCAAATAATAATAATAGTTATTATTATAATAGCTTTCAATAATTCATTCAGATTTCAAGACAAAACAAGCACATCAATGGCAATGCATGCTGATGCAAGTTGATTACGTGGAATGAGCAAGTTGTCTTCCATAGGTGTTCGTTTTGGGCATATAATATATCGTTTCGAAGCTTGCAACAATACAAACCCAAAATGCTTGCATTGTTCTACCCTGTAGTCAAGTCAAAAATTCCACTTCTTTCTTAGTCTTTTTTTAGTTTTAAGTTATTTTGCTACTTGCTTTTTTATGTTCTTTATCTTCTTTTTTCAAGATATTGGATTTGGGCGCTATTTGTTTTGTTTTCCTTAATTAGATTGAGAGAATTTCATTATAAAATAATACTTTAGATTTGCCTATTTTGGTGAATTTGATATACTTAGGGTTATAATGAGAAATTTTAGTTTTTTAGAATTATTCTAATAAAATTTTCATTATTTAAAAACCTAGTTTCTACTATCAATCAACCTTTTAATGTTTCTACATCGTCACATGTCATTCTGATTTAGATTCCTACAGTTTTAATAAACATTTTAATTCTAATTATTGTTTCAACTCATTCTAATTTCAGCTCATTTCGATTCTATCACATTCGATGACTCATTGGTAAATGCATTATTAATGACATATATATAGTTTCTTTTCTTCGATTTTTTTTTTCATATGGTGAAAGTTTGTGAGGATTGCTTGTTAAGGATAGGAGAGAGGAACGGATGATGATGATGCTGCTGCTCTATCACTTGGATTTTAGACTTTCAATTTTCTTTTTAATTTAAAGGCTCAAAATCTGTCTAAATTTATATATATATTTTTTTTCTCTTCAAACTACCTCAATAATAATATAGGTTTATATATTAATCGTTTTGGGATACAAAATGTTACTGACTGATCTAAATCCTCTTGGAGGTCCCAAAAATTGTAATTAAGAAAATAAATGAGTAAATTTATTGTGAATTTTTTTCTTTTAGTCAATGGAATTTGGAGTAGCAAATGGATGGGCTGAGTAGAGTTGTGTCAAGCACAGGTCCTAAACTATAATTAAAAAAAGGCCCAGATCCTCATAGGCCTATCCAAATTTGGACATGCCGTACCAAGCCTCCACTTCCTAACATTTTAGATTTTTCAATAGTTAATAAAATAAAGTAAAAAAGCCAAAAAGTACAAAACGAATAAGTTAAATTCTATTAATTTTACCTCCATGAAACTACTTAAACAAATAATATTTATCTAAAAAAATTGGCATGACCTCCTAAAAAGAGGAATTTTATAAGAATTTAGCACTTGTAAAATATAAATTGAAATGTTCAACATAGCACCCAAATAAAACCAAACAACACAATTAAATTAACATCACGTTGTAATAAAAAAAAAATCACATTCCAATAGTCTAATTCTCATAAGCTCTAATACACTAAACAGTAAATACTAACAAATAATAACATCGTAATAAGTTCACAATCGTATTTTCATGAAAAACCACCGTCCACAAACACCAATGCCGTTTATCTTTATTCTTTTTTTTTTTATTATTAATTTTGTTGTAGTTGACAAGTAGTTAAATATTTGATGGAGAGGGAATTATGAATGAAAAGACCAACCACCAAAAAAAAAAAAATTCCGTGAACTAAAACAATAAATTAAATCATAATATTTTTTTTGCAAATTGAGCTTGAGATAATTATATCATGGATCAAAATATTTAGTTTTTAGTAAAATAATAAAAAAATGCAAACATTTAATACTGTATTTTAACCCTTTTTTTCATCATCAAAATTTGTGTAAAAATTGAGAGGCTAAGATAGAGAGTAAAAATGAAAAAAAATTTAGGTTGAGAGATATATAAACGAAAGATAAATAAAATAGAGATTGATTCTAATATTCATTAGTGTTGATGACAGGTTCTTACTTATTATATATTTCTTAATATATTTCTATTTGAATAGAGATATTTTGGTTAATGTTGGCATTCCTGTCCATTATTTTCAAGTTCTTAAACGTCAAACTCATCATTGTCATAATCCTTTTCTTTCGGTTGAATTAAAGTTAACACTGATGGACTCTCTAAAAATAATTATTTTAAAGATATAGTCCGTGATACTATTTTTAATAATTATATTATTTACTGCATAAATAAATATATTTGATTAGAAATATTTGAATAGATATATTTTTATACTTTATTAAAGTTTAAAAAATATTAAATTATATCATTGGATAACGTAACGAAATTATATTATTAAAATATATATAACTTAATTGCTTTTTTCGATCTTCAATAAAAATTTAAAATGCTGCACCCACATATGTGTGTTTTGTTTAAATATTTAAACAAAAAGCCCGCGGTACCACCATGCCCACTCCCACGCCCACGTTGAAGCTTGGGGAAGCAAAAAGTACAAATCACGTCGCCACTAACTAACACTTGAAGTTTTGCATAAAATAACTTGTTAGCCCCATTTTCAGAGCACGTCAGTTTCACTCCTACGCAACCGCGCGTGAATAGCCATCTTAACGGTAAGTCAGTAAGCCGCCCTTGCGTGGCCAGTTTGATTGGTAGTAGAATACGTCATAGCACGTGAGCCGCTAAAGAGGCGTCGCGCTCAAAAGACCAATCTCACTCTATACGCGCGTGGGCCTAGCCCCATCTCCCACCTTCATCGGAGCGTCCAAAACATTTTCTTCCGCCGCGCGTGCTGTCATCTTTTAAGAGGGGTAATATTAACACACTCTAATATTAGCACACGCTAGCCGGGTCATACCGTAATATTAACACACACTACAGACAATAAGATCCCTAGATATTTTTATATCTACTTTAGTGAGCAGTCCTTTTTCCATTTCATCAAATAGATCCATACTTGTTACCTATTAAAATGAACAACTTGCCATCTACTATATAGTAAGTTTGAGTTCCAACTTAAGTTTCAAATATTATGAAATACTCATCTATTAAGTTTCTTATGTTAAATATCAATAATGCTATAAATTCTAAATATTTAAATTCCAACTTAATTTTTAAATGTTATATGCTACTCATTTATTAAATAATAAATTTTATAACTTTTAAATTTATCATTCTATTATTCAATAGATGGACACCACTTGGTGGAGATTTAATTGTTAGTATCTGTACCAATATAACGTATAATACATGATTATTTCAGTCATTTTATTCAATAGATGTACCAATATAAAATAATAAATTTTATAACTTTTAAATTTATCATTCTATTATTCAATAGACGGACACCACTTGGTGGAGATTTAATTGTTAGCATCTGTATCAATATAATGTATAATACAAGATTATTTCAGTCATTTTGACAGTAATCATCTATTACTAGGATCTATTTGAAACAAATAAACAAATTATATATTTATTTGAAATAACATTAACTTTAGGGATCATATTATCGGCTCGTTTAGTAGCGTCCGAACAACTCAACGAATCCCATAAAATGATAAATGTAAAATGAGATGTTTCAGCAATCGATCCCGCCCATAAGCGATTAATTTTCCTCTGCCTCGATTCCGTCACCCATTTAAAACCCTTAATTTTTTCACCTTAAATTTTATAAATTCTTTTTAAAC
This sequence comes from Citrus glauca, assembly GCA_029633175.1. Classification (NCBI taxonomy): domain Eukaryota; kingdom Viridiplantae; phylum Streptophyta; class Magnoliopsida; order Sapindales; family Rutaceae; genus Citrus; species Citrus glauca. The sequence goes on from JAQOOD010000005.1 coordinate 11,399,213, forward strand.
TATTTTAATTTCAATTCGCGCAAACTTTTGCATATCAACATTTTCCCGGTAACTGACTCTTATCTCAATTGCACCACGCATTTTAGTAGAATTTCAATTTTCCTGTAAATTATGTTTTCGATTTAGAATCTACTGCCAGTTGCTGAATTTTAATTAAAAAATATTTTTTTTGTTTATTTGGAATAAACTATTGATTGTGGATCTGAAATGGATATTGGGGGATAGGTATAGATCCATGTGGGTAAAATTGAAGCTTCATGTTCTTCTAATATTTTTATATTAATGGTATTATCTGTCTTGTAGCGTGAATTTTTGCTTAAACACGTTGTTTTGATTCTCTTTGCTTTATCCTCTTTATATAAATATGTAAAGACTTGACTATGTTGCGAATGTTTCTATCAGATGCACTTTGGTTTCTTCCCTTAATTCTCGTTCATCGATCTAGATTTTTTGCGCTTTACCAGGCAGGTAATATTTTTTTTTTTTAACTGTTTCTGTCTATACCCACATGCTTTTTTGATTGCTCTATGTAATGGGTCTGTTCGTTTCTTCAGAGTTCTATACCTATTGCTTTGTTGTTGTGTTTAAATTATTAGCTGTCTTATTAATATTTGTTTAATAACAGTTTGTATATTTCAATGGCATTTTTTGTTTTTGGAAACTGTCTTAATAGTGTGGGTGCAATTCTGAATCAAAATTAAACAAATGCTTGTGCACTGAATGTGACTTGCCTGGAACAATTGAGCGGTGAGAATTCCTTAGTGATGGTAATGAGTTTCTCTATTGATTAGCCAATAGATTTTATCTGTTCTTTTGACTGAAATCTCGTATCGTATGTGTTACGGGTGCAAAGCTGAATTGCTTAACCGAAACCATGGGAAATTGGGATATGAACATGTTTTTCGGTGATGATTTGGCTATGAGTAGTTTCAGCTTAAGACTATCAACAAGGATGCAGTTGGCACTAGAATTGATATATTAGGAAAAAGATAAGTACCATGCATTTATGTCGTCTTCTGTTAAGTTCAGTGATGCCTGACCACACATAAATAGCATTTGCCATTTGACATCTTTTTTATGTTCAGAAAACATTTTAGTGCTTATTTACTTTGGATTACAAAAAAAAATCAGCAAGTATGACGCAAAATAGCACTGGAATCTTTGAGGCTTTGTTGGTGTCTTTACAAAATGCGTGATAAATCTATGTTTGAGGGCTTTGAAGTTCAAACTTACAGTTTTATTGTCTTTTGCTTTTCTTGTTCTTGCACCGATGCTTGTCAAGTATTCATCCTGTTCTTCCGAAGAAATGAATAATTGATGTTTCTCTCCCATACACTCAATATACTTGTTCAGCCGCTGTTTGCAACTTTTGGTTTTCAGTTTTCCCATATTGAAAGGGAGGACATTAAAAATGAAGAGGGAGGGAAAAGTTATTAAAGATTCTGTTTCACTCATTCTTGAGAGAATTTATGTCAGAAGTTCTAAGATTAATGTAAAGTATGATGACTAAAGTCCATTTTCATGTTGATTTGAAGATCAGACAGTGTAGGAAATAGTGCAGTAATTGGTCTCTGGTATTTGTTATTTCTACAAAATTTCTTTTCTTGGGTTTTCACGAGTGCTGTTAGTTGCATGCTTTAATGAGATGTGAGATGTGAGATGTGAGTATTTTTCAATTAACTGTGTATGGTAAAAAGGGATTCCTTTTTCTAATGGTAGGATGTATTCACTTGTGTTGATTTAGTTTATTTTTCTTGAAATCAATTTCTTTCTAGAGAATGGAGAAAAGTGCAGCTGTCTAACTATGATGCATTGGTTTTAGAAAAGCAGCCAATAGATAATGAAATGTATGAATGTGACTAGTTGTTTGCTAGCAGGTTGCTTTGAAATTTTCAGTTTTTTTGAGCTGTTATGATATGATATGGGTATCCTAGTAGCTTTTTACAAAGCAGTTCAATACTTTATGCAGAAAGCTACCTTTTCTGGATATTATGGAATTGATGTTTGCTTATTTACATGTCTTTGGAGCCCTTTCTCTTCCCACTTCAAAGTTCGTGATAAATGATATCTTGTTCTTAGAAATATATGTTTTCATCAATGTAATAGTTTTGTACGGACTTTACACTTTGTTTCTTGACAAATGAGAAACAACAGAAAGATATGCATGGTTTCTTGCATATCTTTATTATTGGAACTTGGTAATTATAAGGTTGTAAAGTTGTGTTCTTCAGGAGTAGTTTGAAAATGGCAAAAGGCAGCAGAGGAAGGTGCAGGGTTGCTTCCCGACAACACAGGCCAACCCCGTACTCATTTCCATCTCTTAATCACAATACAACCGGCAGAGGATTGTACCCAAAAAAGTGCTCCAAAGCCTTGGATAAGAAAGACTGGGAGGATGCAACATGCTCTGTGTGCATGGAGTGCCCACACAATGCTGTCCTTCTCCTTTGTTCTTCTCATGACAAGGGTTGCCGACCCTATATGTGTGGAACAAGCTTCCGGTTTTCAAACTGCCTTGACCAGTACAAGAAAGCCTACACCAAAGTAATCTCATCTAATCATGGACAGTCCTTGCCTGGTTCAGTTGATAGTCTCTTGATACCTGATTCCAGCTTGCCCACAGAGAAGTGTGAAGTTATGGAGCTTGCATGCCCCCTTTGCAGAGGCCAGGTGAAAGGTTGGACTGTGGTGGAACCTGCGCGAGAATTTCTGAATGCAAAACAGAGAAATTGTATGCAGGAAGACTGCTCTTTTGTCGGAACTTACAAGGAGCTGAGGAAACACATGAAGGCAGATCATCCATCTGCAAGGCCACGTGAAGTGGATCCACTTCTTGAACAGAAATGGAGAAGGTTTGAGCGCGAGCGCGAGCGAGACGATGTGATCAGCACAATAAGGTCAACAATGCCCGGAGCAATGGTTTTTGGAGACTATGTAATAGAAGGAAATAATTATGGCTACGACACTGATGCAGAGGATGGGAGATTTGTTGCTGATTCTGCAGAAAGAGATGGAGGGTTTGAGGCAGGCTTTGATGGTAATTTGGTGAATGTCTTTTTGCTGTTGCATGCATTTGGAGCAGGGAATGACCTCAGTAGGCGAGCAAGGCAGTCAGAGAGGACCTTACACCGTACGTCAGATGAGAATGATGTTGGAATTCGGCATACAACTCCTGTTGGTTTGGATTTCTCTGATCATGATGAAGACAATGACGGTAATAATGACCATGAAGGTATGTCATTGGTTAGCCGCCTCCGCCGCCATGGCAGAGTGTTGTTGAACCGTTCAGGTAGGAGACGTAGGCGTAGAGAAGTCAATGAGGCTAGAGGTAGATAATTAAAGAAAAATCACACTGAGACAAAGAGGAGGGTGGGAAAAGGTCTGTTGATACATAGTCGTAGGAGGATGAAAGTTTAGAAAAATAAAAAATATAAAGCATTTTGACTTGATGTGTTGGTGCACTTCTCATTTGTTTTGCAAAATCTACATGATAGACTGGCTGAGAAGAAATGGGAGGTAGAAAACCAATTTCTTTCCTGTTATGTAATTTTAGATGTAATTTCCCAGTTACCTTTTTCCTTCTACCTCCTGTATGTCTAACCATAAATATTGTTAGCCGTGCAAATAACCTTTGTAAACCTTGTAATTTGTTTGGTCATCTGTGAAATTATGTTCATTGTAATTTTTTCAATAAGCATGATTATCTGAACATGCCCAGGGAAACATTATTACCTGGGAATTTATTTGAGATGGGAAACATGTAAATGACCGACTGTTTCCAATATATGTGGTGACTATTAGATCTTTGATTGTGGATAAGTTTGATTGGTTTGCATCTTACTGCTTCTAAATCCAACTCTGGCAGCCAGACGGATTATAGCAGTTAGTAAATTGCAGAACCCCATTGGCCGTTGACATGACACAGTTCAACGTAATGCAGTTTCTATCTGTGAGTAAATACCCTATATCCGTGAGATTAAGATCGTTCAAAGAAAATCAGAGGCATTTTGCAATCTCGGCTTAGGAGCAGGAGAATTCGGACGGCTGTGACCCCCACCTAAGTGTGGTCATTCTATCGGATGTTGTGTCGTAGAAAAATACACCGTCATTGACTTCTTTTTACCATCTTTTGAGCTATTAGTGTTTCGTTGCTCCCAGAATAGGAATTTCACTTTCACAATTGTCATCCCACTTGAACATCTTCATAAAGGAACCAAACTCTCCGAGATAAGGATGTCATCCCATTTCACTTGATTCTCAAGGATGCCAATCATCCTAGCTAAAAAATAGTATGTGTTGTAAACAAATCCCTGATTGAAATTTAATCACGTCATTGAAAATTCCCTGAGGCGATCAGTATTCAGTAGTAATTAGTAAAACATTTTTCCTTGCTATCACATGCTTAAGAGTTAAGGAGACAAATGTGGACAATTTCTTCACATTTCTAATTGGTAAATGCTCAAAAAATTTCTCTATTACCCGGACCAAAAGATTTCAAAATGAAGGAGAAATATGGAAAAGAGAAGCATTTTCTTTCTTTCTTCCTTTTTTTCCCCACTCTCTGACTAGGATTACACAAGGTACACGAAAATTTACATAATTTAGTTGAACAGAGTCCGTGTTTGATAGACCTATATTACGTATGGGGAATAGTGAAACTGAAGCAGTGAATACTTGCCAAACCTTCATTGGCACAGCAACTATATTGTTGATTGCTATTTGCTAACGGGCAAGAGAAAATGACTTCTTTTCTAGTGCTATAAACTTGGTTTTCTTCTTATACCGGTTGGGACACCGTAACACACCGGTGCAGCCCCAATCAAGAAAGGGAGTTTACATGCTTCACGAGCTTGGCCCATGAATGATCCAAGCTTTGGTCTATGATCACAACCATTGTTACATAAACTAATATCCGAAGTTTCAGGTAATTTCTTCCGCGACATTCTTTTTTTGTTAACTTTACCTCTTCCGTTCTTGGCCTCATCTTGAAGTGAAGAGCATTGGTCACAGCCCACGGGAACACTTGACCTTTCCCTTAACCAAGCATCAAGCATGGTCTTCCCAAAACGGTCTATGTCCTTGTCTGTAACGTCCCAAAGGTTGGCAACAATTACAGGGGACCCGGCTAGCAGATAGGACAGAGGAGTACCTTGCGGAATGTAACAACCGTTTAATGACAAAGAACCACTACTGCATCCCATCAAGAAAGTAGCAGCACACTTCTCCAGCTTCAGAAGATCATGCCTAGAAATGTATTGTGAACCTGTATGGACAGAATGATAAAAAAATCAATAATCAGGGAACTTTCATCAAACAAAACAACAGAGGAAACAAAAGGACGGATGGAACACCCTTCTATCATTTACAAATTAATTAATTCAGCATACCACTTCCATGGCCGAGATATATGAAGAGGTCATGGCTTTTCAAGGCGAGAGTCAATTCTTCAGCTGTGGGTGCAGATCCAGCCTTCCCCTGTAATTCAAACAAAATTGCTTAAAGATTTTTTCTGTGAATCGACTTTGATGTATTATGATGAGAATTGAGATTCATGCAAGTACTTATTAGTGCATGTTTATGTCCACAAGAAAGTGCAGAGCAATGGGTCTACAATGTGATTTTAAGATCTGGCCTTTCTATCATGCTCTTTCTTACAAAAGGCCAGATCAGACATACCACCAAATTTTGATCTCTAAACCAGTCTTCAAACAGAAGCTGTGTTTCGCTGAGGTCGCCGCTGGGATTTAACAAATAAAATGCATCCAAGGGATCTATCAAAGGAAAAGTAGCAAGAAGCCCCTTAACAAGCTGTTCATGGTGGTGGATTCTCTCCAGAGTTGCAGCTATGCTACCAACAGAAGGCATGCGATAGACCTCATGGTTTCTCAGTATAGGTATATTCTCCCATGGTAGCATCTGCCAACAGTCACCAGTTTAACCAGTTAGGTATACATCTGTGTGTTTACTAAGAAGGGGCAAATCATCATCATTCCAAAATAATGCCAATAAAATCCACTGATCAGGTTTGAATTAGAAAAATGTTAAATGCTAAAATCAGCTATATGTGTGAAGCCCAAATATGACCATTAAGAATATAAAGTGATTTTCATTCAGGTGATGGACTTACTAGAACACATCTACAAAGGAAGGTCCAGCTTAATGCTTCCAAAATGGAAAGGGACTAATCTGAACCCATTGCTTAGGACCATAAACACCCACACAACCCCATCTATATCCAAACCAGCAAATAATAGAAAGCAGTTGATAGCTGCCTATTATATCACATTGAATAACAGAAAAAACTGAATCACTAAACATATTTTACAGCTATCCAAAAAAACAAAAACTGGCTTCTTAATAAATAGACATTGAATTCAAACTGCCAAAAACAATATCAGAGAAACACACAGGATGAAGGATTTAAAGCCTCACCTGCACTTCACAATCCAGCACTAGAATAGTAGGTTCTCTATGTCCAGAGTCCTCTTCTAGTTCATCCACTGCTTCGTGTATTAATTGAAGGGCCAACTCAGAAAGTCTTTCAACTCCATTTGATGCCTCAGATGACGTCCCACAACTACTGTTATCAGAATATCCAACCGTACCCACGTAGCAACCTTTCTTGAAGCACAGTTGTGCTATATATTCCTCGCCTTTAAAAGCACCCTTCAAACCTCCAAGAACAATTCTAAGAAGGCTTTCGTTTATGTTAGCTTTGCATTTACATTTCAGATCACGGACCAGTTTTTTATGTACTGTGTCCAGGTTCTTGCAGTTTGACCATTCTCCTAGAAGCATGTATTTCCAAGGACCCAACCATGAATCCTCTAATTTCCTGATATATGAAAAGATAATTAGGAGCTACTAATATATCAGTTCTAGAAAATTTAATCTTCCAAGCCGAGGATAAAATATGAACCACGGCAGATTGCAGCCTATGATTGTATGGAATTTTCAGCTGCCATTACCAGAATAGCTCAATAAGTTTGTTAAAGACCACAATATTAAAAAAATTTAAGTTTATAGGTAAGGGACTAAGAATAGTATTATGCTCTAACAGGTGCAACACATGGATCAAACATCACCATAACTATAAATATAACAAACACAAATATCAACTCGTTATGGTTTAATAAATACAGTAGAGGTATCCCAACAGAATACCAATAGATCATCTATCTGACTCTAACACCAAGTAAATTACCACTTGACACAAAAAGCTTAAGCTCATATGAAATGGCCTAGATATAACATTAAGCTCCAATAAAGAAAAGTACTATAGGTCATATACACCAAAGTGCATCCAAGGGAAAACTAAGAACTCTAACCATGAAGTTAGATTGACATGTTTGGCAACTGTGCCATCATAAACATATGATACATAGATAGATCGAGAAAGCGACTACCTTAAAAATTCACAAAGACGCTGATCAAGCTTTGTCCTCCGGTTCCACCACAATGATCTTTGCCCCAGTGAATCTCCATAGGAACTTCTTGACGATAAATAGTTGTCCTCCATTATTAGTTTAAATGCTGGAGCTACATCATCCGCTATGGTGGAACCCCAGGGGCAGAGCCAGTTTTTACCACAATCCTTAATCTCACGCAATTCCCTGAAGCTAGTAATTGCATCATCATCATCATAGTCTGCATCCTCTGATAAATACAGCAAAATAGTTATAATATAGAGAAGTACAATTGTGTGTATTTGAATGATCTAAGGATTCCCAATCTCTATATAAAGCAAAGTACCTTGTAGTACTGCATTTACTGGTAGGAGGACAACAATAGGCTGATTTATAGAATTGAAGCGTGACAACATCATCCATGCATGAACACATGAAGGGAGCGGTAGCAACTCTTGTAATAAACTAGTATAAGCACCTCCTAGCAAAGTCACACAGATTACGGTGGTGCAAGGAAGGCTCAAAAGAAAATCTTTTACAAATTGTTCAAGATCTTTGATGGATTCAGGAGAAATCCTACAGCAGAGAATAAAATAAAGACAGATTTAGTAAGATGTGATTTAATCCAAAAAAATGTGTCCTGAAAATGCAGCAGCTCAGACCTGATTAATTTGCCCATTTCTGTCTTGATGCAAGATGAGCCAGTTACATGTGAGGCCTGCAAATATAAATTACCAAATCCAAGCAAAATTATGTTTTCAATTCCAATTGTTAGGATATTGGGAAAGATAAAAAGAGAGATAAAGGTGCATGTCCTCTCTGACATACAACAACTGGATGCTAAGCGACCAAGATGTTTATGAAGAAAGCAGCCATACCTCAGTATCCACAATGTCTTGTGCTTCAAATCGCCAACTCATATTTGATAAGAACTTGTAATTAAGATGAGTTCCAAGTGAAGCTTGATGAAAAAAAGAAGCCCAATGACTTTCAGAGAGTACTTTGGAGGAAGATGACAGAGAAAAGAGCTTGCTTGTGGAAGAGAGTACATAAATAACCGCGAGCAGTTTAGAAACCTGTTTTATCAAAATCAACAAAAAAATAATTCAAACATCAAGAAGAGTTAGAGAAGGGGGGGTAGGGACAAAAGAAGTAGGAAAAAATAACAACAATTGTCAAAATAAATGGTAATAAATTGCAATTGGACCAATGAAAATTAAGTTAAATATAGAGCAAAACACAGAAAATTCCATAAGAATTCTACATCCTAAATTCAGAAGGTGTTACACACTGAGGACTGAGATCATATCTGATTTGGACATGTTTATTTAAATTCAAATAATTCCTGTTTGAACACAGTCAACACTTAACGTCATACTGCAAGTAGATTCAACATACACGGTGCAGGATAGTAAACAAAAGAGAAAGGAGAGAAAGAAAGAATTAGTAAAAAGAGAAAACCAGAGAAGTTAGGGAGAAATCCAATTTTCATTTCATCAATAATCAAATATGCTAAAAGAACATAAACGTAAGGTTCTATTGTCCTATTTAGAGTGGCCAAAGACCATTCAAAAAGGAAAACTCAGAAACTATGTAGATAAGATCCTCTGATATAACATCTGAAGGAAAAGAAAAAGCTTGAAATGGTTAAAAAAAAAAAAAGGTTCCACTATCATATAAACTATCCTGAAATAAGATTTCTAAGACAGCAATCTGCATCAATACCACCAACTTTCTTATACTTTTGTACACAGGTGCCTGCAGAGATAGAAATGTGGAATTGATACTTCACATGCAATGATACAATCCCACAACAACATGGGCAGTCTTGAAAAACTATTGAGAGTTCAACAACTCCATATATCTCCATATGAATTATCTAGCACGTATAAGCCACAGTTTACACGTCATTACGCAAATACAAACTCAAAATGGAGCACATTTAAAAACTCATGAATGGAAAAACCATGACGGAATGGTAAATCAGCAATTTGTCTTCCTTTTCTGAAATCTTTAAACCATGTTAGATAATGTTATGTACAACAATAAGAGAGAATTTCAAAACCAGGAGGGCAAAAAAGAGTAACATTTTAACCTTCTGAAAAAGAATGGGAGCCTCACGGCAAAGCACAAAGGCCAGCATCAACCAAGAAACTAATTTCTGCAACTGTAAGTGAGACAGATCACAGCAACTGTTCCTGATGAACAATGGTAAATAAAGAAGAGAAAAGCAAAAGGAAGTTAAATGGGGGGGAAAAAACACTTGTAAAGAAGCTATCAGAGCTGAATCAATTAAAAATAGGGTAAATAATATATACAAGTCAGAATAATAAAATGTAATCTTGGGCGACGACAAAAAAACCCATTATCATAACAAAGCTACCCTCCTAATGCTGCAATTACATGTCAAAACTACAAATTAGGCTATGTTATTATGTATCTCGAACCCAAAGGGGGGAGTTTTGAAAATATATATATATATATTCTTATCTTGCATAAATTTATGCTTATACAATATCACAAACATTTTAATGGAGGATTATGAGTGGCTTAGACGATTAAGACAGCCTTAGGGACCAGGGGGTTCAATTGCACCATGCATTCAAATTACAGCTGTCTATTAAACTTCAGTGATTATTTTTTAGTCATGAAAAGAATTAGACCCAGTGAAAAAAGGTTGAATAATGTCCAAAGCCATACAGCATCCATATCTGTTATAAGAAAAGTGTCAAGCTTCGCATATCATATTAAATATTTTATCAATATGAGTCTAATACCATTACCACAGACATGCCATGAATAATAAGTTGACTAGCTAATTACTACTTACAAAAAGAGGTCATAACTCTCCACACTCATTCAGCCTCAAAATGTGTCTCTGACTTACAACATTCAGGACAGGAGAGCAAATACTTTCTCATCCACCTCTCCCTTACATCTGATATCTCTACATATCTCCCCAACTACTCCCTCTCTCTTATCTTGCCAACCTCAGAAGACATGAATATGCTAAATAATAGCTTTTGTAATTTTTCTTATCAAAATAAATTCCTGCAGTTCCTCATCCTAACCAATTAAGAAAACCGTAAAAGTCTCAAGATCCACCCTTATTCCATAAACACCCCACCCAAGATATTAACAAGGCTAAAGCTGGGCAATTAATTCCTCGATCACTTCCACCACCCTTTGCCAGTATTTGGCAACAGTAACATTTCATTGACAAATGCAGATTCTTCTGATCTGAATTTGAGAAGGCAGAAATAACGGAATTAGTGATTCTCAGTGATGATTAAATGTTTGATGACTCTAAATTATCCAACTAAAGCACCACAGATGGTGGTATTCATTGATGGCGCTGAGGAAAAAATTGAGGAAGATATTGCAAAAACCCGTGCCTGAACCCTTCTTAATTGTAAAGGAAAAAGAAGATTAATTCTGTTGGAAATTGAGACACCACTAACCTCTTAATAAACAAATACAGAGACATCAGTACCTAGAATAACAAGTACCTGGATTTCATAGAACGGTAACCCTTCAAAGAGAACCAACAAAGGTCGTAAAGTACTCCCGCACGTTCAACAGCAAAAACATCTCCTGAGTACTCCTTACCAATTAAATCAAGCAAGACAGTCAGCGGAAGAGAAGAGTCAGTATGAGAAAATGAGTTTCTGCATAGGAGGACAGATACACTTTGAACAACAATTTTGTGTGCCTCATGAGTCTGATCATGATTTCCAAAGCATTTTCCTGAAACAGAAAAAAGACAATTATATCTTAAGAGCAAACAAAGAAAATGAGGCTCTTCAAAAAATCATAGGTTGGTCTATGATTCGGGATAAGAAACTACTCATTGACATAAGTATTCACATGCAAGTGAGGTTATACAAGTATACATCAATTTCTACAAATAAGTATCTATGTCCATCTAAAGACACACTAGCACTTTCCCTCTCTATGTAGACATGAGATGGGAAACATGTCATGCTAAAAAAAAGTATCTAATGCTAAAAAAATTTTTTTTTTTGTGTGAGGGTGGTGGGGGGGAATGGCAAACAAAGAAACCCGTATTAAGAATAAAAACATGTACAAAAAAGAACTCCAATAAGATCTATAAAATAGAATACTGATCAGATTTTATATATGACGACTATAAGATCTCACAACAAAAACAAACTCAAAAACACAGATTTAAGCCAACATCCCTTCCTAGTTTAGATGAATGAAGGAGAAAGAAGAATCTTTAAACTCCACAATCTTTCCCAGAAATCATAAGCAATGGTCAAAGTCACAACAAGAATTTAATACCTATAAAGTCTATGGAAGGTGAGAGCTCAGAAAACCCCAGGTTAGCTCATGATTTGAACCATACAAAAGATGCATCACAGTAGCTGCATCGTCATTACCCCACATTTGGTCTATCAATCTGTAGGAGCTTTCTTTTTTCTAGCCCTTATGCCCATCAACATAGCCAAACATGAAAGGATAAATCAATTTCTCACAGAAAGTTTCCAAATTAACAAAGAAAGATAATATTTTTAAGTTTGAAATTATTCTATAGTAGAGGTCTTCAAGCGCCACCTGAAGCAAAGACTTCTTTCTTTTATGTTTCTAAGTAAAACCAACAATAAGCCGTCACGGTGTGTCTGTGCACACGACCCATCAGCCTTAACTCAGTCATCTCTGATTTTTACATTGTACAAGAGGAAAATACATTTTGGCTTGTGGTTCAAGCAGACCTGGTACAAACTCATGTTGAAAGGAAAACAATGGTAGATGAAGACAGTTCACTGTTTCAGGTTGCTGGCCACTTTCAGTCTCTTTTATGGACAATATGGAAATCCCTGGTTATTTATACCGATTTTGAAACTGGGGACTACTGCCAGACCCCAAACCTTGATATCAAGACACTAGTGTAAGACATTAAATCCCAGAACGGTGGCCGCTGTAGGGAGATAAACTATTATCATCTCCAAAAACTTTCAATAGGGGGAATTGAAACCCCAATTACCTTCCCTGACTGTTTCTAAAACTAAAATCTTGGTAAGCAACTTTTCAGCCTGCTTTCAAGTGTTAGACCAACACATGAACACAAATACCAGACTGTCAGTAAAGCTGCATAAAAGTATCAAACGAAGAATATTTAAAATTTAAAGAACTTGACCTTTCAGAATTCATGCAAAAAATAACAAATATTCTAAGGAAACCTGGATACAATTCAACTCCTTCTGTATTGGTGGTCTTGGCTGTAAAGAAGTACCATTTCTCAAACTAGTTCACGATCTTACAATTAATTTAGCAGCATCCATCCCCCACTGCCCCCAGCCCAATTTCTAAAACTCCAAAATAATCACCCTTTACGTGAGTGTACTGATGAATCTAGAGTTGCTTAATCAAGAGGATATTAACCAATGACAATCTACATACATATCTATATATGCCGTCATAATGAAGAGCCCCATTTTGTAACACATATTATGAAGCAAGTTAACGTGCATTGTTATAAAGCACCTTCACCAGTTGAGAAGACATGTGACATCAACATACTTTAGAATATTCAACAGGAAGTAATTATATCATGTCAAATGAAATAAGATTAAATAACTATTTGATGACACAATAAACACATATTAAACAGTTAAAACCTGACCTAATGTTTAGGAGGGGATCAAAAGATATGTTTCACATGGTAAGCATATCATCTTTAGTTAAAATTTTACATGTTTCACACAAACTAATGTGAGGGTGTACATGAGTGTTTGCATGCATAATAGCAGTAACGTTAAAACAAGCAGTTGCAATCATACCTATACCAGTGAGTACTCTCAGCGATAGACGCCTGCGAGTGAACTCCCATTTCACATGTAATAAATTGTCTAGCAACCCAGATTCAATAACTTCCCCAGGAAGGCATTGCCAGCACTTCATTTTGTTGCAGATGCAAGCAGCTTGATACCCAGTATCAACAAAACTCTTTGCCTCCAAGACTGACTTCCCTTGACTAAGAATGTCAGGAAGATCAGATAAATTGTTATTTTTAGCATGCTTTGAAACACCTGATCGTTCCTCAAAGCAATTGTTAACTGATTGGTTTTGAGAAGACCGATACTTGGAACGAGTTATCCTGGAATTGGGATCAAGGTCCAAATTTTGATCATTTACCAACGATTTTAGTGCATTCTTAGTCTTTCTACACTTAGTTCCCCCCACCTTTGCACTCAACTGGTTCTTTGCTGTAAGTTCCACTGTATCTGGCTGATGCAAGGTAGAATGGACAAAAGTATTGCCAGCACCATGTTCAACATTTTGTATAGAAGGTTTTTTAGGCAGTATGCTCTCCGACCTAGCTTCTTCAGGAAGACTAATTGAGTTTTTCCACTCAGAAAGATTTAATTTGTCTAAGGCAGATTTGTAGAGTTTTTCAGCATTAGACAGCCTTTCGATCAAAGTATTCCCTCTATCATCACAACCAGAATAACTTCGTGAAAGATCACCAAGTTGCTGATCAACAGTCACTTCCAGAATCAATCTACACTTCAAGCATGATAAATTTATACTTTTCTCTGCCAAAATTTGTTTAGCATTCTTAAGCTCCTTTTCTGCCTGATCCCAAAGCTGTTTCTTACGGTACAATTTTCCTAGTGATATTTAAGAGTAACGAGAAAGCTTTAGCAACATCTCCTTTAAAACCAAGTAGGCAGAGAAAAAGGAGTCACAACCATGAACAGGACATATACAAGTTGATTTTCATACCTAAAATAGAAGAAAAGGCAACAATAAATTGTGGCAAACTTTGAGTGCAAGAGATGCTTTTTCCCCACAGTAAAAAGGCTTCAGCCTCAACTCCATTTCCAACTAATTCATGGATGATTCCAACCTGTGTGAAAAGTAAAAGCACTGCCCATAAGATAAAAGTGGTGTATGTGGATTCCAATATTTCAAAATGAATAAATAAGAAAGATAAGTCAAACCTGGAGGACACTTTCAAGATAACACTGTAGCACATTCCATGGACTGAGATAGCAGCCATCTACGTTCCATGAAGAAGCATCGAAAGACCAAACTTCAATTGCAACTGAACTAGATGGTTTGAAACCTTTGGGACTGGAATGTAGTTTCTGACTGATGTCCCCAGCATCATTGTACTCGTTTACACTGTTCTCAACAGAGTATGAAAATTTCTCTTGAAAGAGTTGAGTACGTAGTCGATGGGCCTCTTTAGCGTATGAAAGAGCCTGATTATTACAAAACATGCCAGAAACGGCATTTTCAATTGAACAGGAAAAAATAATACCGCAACCACTGAAAATATGCTGTAAAGATTTCTCCGTGTAAATTAAAAACGAAGGTTGAAATAGGTCAAAGAACTCAAAATCAGTCAAGTCCTATTTCAGGAACTTTGCATAATTGAAACAACTGGAATACACTTTAAAACAATCAGGGAAAATGAAAATGTTGTCACGTTAAATACCAAAAATATCCCCACCAATTTATCAATCTACTTTCATTCATAAGGGAGGAATAAAAATGCCTTATGCCTTCAAATTTGTGCAAGTTTGCACGTGTCTGTGCATTTGCGTATCGAGTGAGTCTATAGGAGATTATTAGGAGAAAGTTTTTGGAAAGACAAAAACTTAAATGGACGAAAACCAAATTATTGAACCAATGGGCAAATTTTGATTTACCTAAAGAACTTGGCCCTTTTTTTTTGAATCATTTGATTTTGGGCCTGATCTACCCATTTAATATGAGATTTCTACACTGAAATATAAATTTGGAACTATTTTTTTATGTTAAGCCCAAGCCCAGCATTGGCTGAAATAGAAAACATTTTACAAATAAAATTTTTATTAAATAAGTAAGGACTGAACGGGGGCAGCTTCCCATGGCTCTGCCGCTGTTGTCGGTAAATATGAATTCCAAAAATAAATAAATAAAAATCAAAGCAAATTCTTCAGTGCAGAAACAATGAACATTCAAAAATGAAACATATCAAAAAATGTTAGCTCTTGAAAAAAGTTATGTGGTTAGTGCAACGAAATGAACTCCTTCATCCGGTCAAGATAAACACACTATTTCCATAAAGTTCAAACAGAAATGGCAAAATAGTGGAGCCTGATAGAAGGAATATTAACCAATCAAAGTGGCAGCCAATCACTCCAATACATGTCACAATCTGAACGTCATCAACATGTTAAAAACAAGATAGACCACATTGAGAAATCAATCTGCACAAAGCAAACCCACCTAAATTAACATCCATACTGGCACAAGACATTAGCCCCATAGAAAAGAAAGAAGCGTCCTCATGTGATTACAAAAATGTTCAGTATTCAGCTCATTAGCTCACTTCAATTTCAAGCCAGCTAATGACATAAAAACTCAAAATGTTCCCACAGCTGCCCAAGAGAGGACTAAAGCTTTGAAATTGTCAAGAGCGTTTGAGCAACTACGAGGAATCCATAGATAGATAAAATCTATTATCCATACTTCATAATGAAATTAGTTCCTCACAAATAAGAAAGGAAAAAGGACAGAGCAAGAGGAATCCAATAATAGAGTGAAGAAAAATGCATTCTTAACATCAAAGTGTAAATTAAATCTATAGTCTAGAACTCTTACACATGTTCTCAGAACAAAAAGAACTGGTCACAACTCAAATTTGAAAGGAAATCTAATGTTGGTTACCTCCAACAGTCGTCCATTTGCAATGAGTCTTTCGCATAAGTCATAGTAAAGATATCCAACAAGGAAAACAGAACGAGGGGTTAAAGGAACCTAAAAGAGTAAGAAAAAGGGATAATTTTACATCAAATAACAAAACCAGAAAAAAAAAGAAAGGATTGAGAGAAAATTTGTGCTAAATTGAAAATTCTTACACTTGAGATGAGCTCAGAAGCAGCCTCTTTAACATCATTGATTGTGATGCATGGCTGAACAGAACTTTTGCGAATGTAACAGCCATGAGAAGAATTAGCAAATAAAAATAAGAGACTCTGTTGGAATCCAACCAGTAATGGTTGGGATCCCTGTAAACAGCCCATCCAGAATTCAATAGACTTGGAAAGTTCACCACATTGCTCCGCTAAGTTCACGAGGAATGCGTCATTTACAGGTGAAATGCAAAGAGCATGACTGAGCCTTCTACCTTCCCACAGAATGGACAAATACTTTTCCAATGGAACATTCTTGCACTTAAATAATCTAAGCATCAGTTTATATATGTTATTGTGAAATTCGATGAAACCCTGGGATTCCCAAAAAAGAAAAAAAATCAGGACTTCCAGCACATACGCTTGCTTGCAAACTTAACACCACCTAATCAGCAGACAAGCATACCTTCAATGATAATAAATCGACTACATTATAGAGTAGTAGCATTGTATTTTCAGAGACCATATTGCACCGTTCGCTCTCAAAGCAAATTGATAAGCTCAACCACAGATTTAGGGCAGCCCCAATATCTTCAATAACTTGCTGTTTGTAAGTACAACGAAGCAAACACTCAGTAAGGAGAAATACTAAGCAGTGATATTAGGTAACATTTGATATCATTAGACATTAATCACTCAATTCTGGAGACTAGCCTTTTACACATCAACACCTTAGAGTTTGGTTCAGCTTCCTGGGTACATAATGCTCGTAAGCAGTATGCCACTGCTAACTGATGACAATGCAAAGTTTCGTGTTGAGACATGTCTCCAGATATGTCATTCTGTTTCAGAAACTACTTTAAGTTATCACAAGTCCCAACTTTAAAGATGACGAAGAATACACAAATGCAGGTGTTATCAACTACAAAGAAATGGGAAGAACAATTCAAGAACTAAGGAAATCACCATAACACATATTGCCTCTGACAAACACTGAATACAGTCCTTCAGACCTTCAGTTCCCCGGGCCCTCAACGCCCTACCTTTTCTGAGTAGAATTCTTGATCTCTGAAAATAACCATTCCTTGAATTGTACACACTTTGCAGAAGGATGGTACTGATTTTCATTTGCATTCTGTGACACAATTCTGGGCTCAAAGGATACAATTCTTCATATGAATGAAGCTCCTGAAATGGTTTGGGGACCAAAAATATGGTTTACATATACAGGAGTAAAAGGAAAATCCCATATATTATATAGGGAGGAACATCATAAGCTAAATTCCATTCAAATTAAAATGTAAAATAAGCACTTCATAAAGAGGCCAAACCTGCTCTAAAATAATGCCGATCGTCCTCTCTGAGACTTTTCCAGAAGATGACAGCAAATAGTATAAAGTTGGAGCATCATCCTCCACATCTAAATTCTTACGACGTTTGCATTCTATCTGACAATCAATCAATGATTAGGAAGGAGAAACAAGAAAAATCGTAGCTAAGATATTTGCGGCTATCATATGTTACCTTAACCCACTGTTTCACCAAAGGCAAAGGACCTGGCAGTGTTTTAAACAAAATTGCAGCAATAGACCAATTCTCCAGACTATCTACAATTACTTTTTCCATCTTTTGACTGCCACAATGATGGAGAACATCCAGAAGAAAAGCACTTCTAGTACATGCCTCATTTACAAAATCTACAATAGCACCTTCCATCATGCCACCATGGAACCCATCTGAGTTGCAGTTGCATGCAAACATTTGGGATAGACGGGCAACACAAGCCCATGCAGCCCTACAACATAATTTTAATGCCTTTGAAGCCTGCAAAGAAAGATCAATTACTCATACAAGCCACAAGCCTCTGAACACAAAGAATTCAACACAAATACTTGCTTTTCTTGACTTCACAAGATAAAAAAAAAAAGTAAGTGCATATGTGTGTGTGAATGTGTCGACAATGAACTCTACTCCCGAATCTCCTCTCTGCAGATAAAGATGTGAGTGCATATGTGCGTGTGAATGTGTCAACAATGAACTCCACTCCCCAATATCCTCTCTGCAGATACTGATGATTACAAGTCTCAATAGGCCGCTAACTCTCTTTTTCATGATGCAAATACTTTTTTTCCCAGATCATCAGTGTCCGTACCTATGTGTCTTCATATTATCTTTTGGTTATTATATGCACAGTGATTTTAAAACTAGAGAACTTCCCTTTTCCACTTTCTGGTGGTGGGATTCAGAATTCATTTAGAAAAACCTAGATACACCTGTAATAGACGCAAACCCCAGAAATAATTATGTCAAATAATGAATATTGGAGAGTTTCAAGCCACTGTGAAGCAGAAATATTTGCTTTTTGACAGTTTTCACTGCTCCTAAGTGGCATTCAATTTGAAGAAAATCATCAGAACAAAAGTATAGGTTCAGTGGAAAGAGGTCCACACTGCCACAAAAATGCATAAACTGCCAACAATTTCTTTCCTAGATTAACTAATGCGCTCATATCGCTTAATTTCCAAACATCTGGAAACCTTACCAAAGGTAGAGCTTAAATCTAGTCAACTATGTTTTTGGAGATATGTTTATCAATTAATTATCTGGCTCTGGCTAACTGACTCAGTCCTACTGACAGCAGACAGCCAAAGTATGAGCAGCAGTAGCAGAAAAAAATAATAAAACCAAATTTCTGAAATCTAGTTATTTCTTATTGACTCCAAACCAAATCAATCTGATGTGATGCCTCTACAAAAAATTTTTAAAAAAGAAAGAGAACTAAAGAAACTGTAAAAGCATAAAACAGCTGTAATGAAGACCGTTTTTACTAAAGAAATACATCTTCAAGTTGCAATAATTCAAACTGCAGCCACAAATAACAATTTCATCAATAGACCAATAGAAACTTAGTGAACCCAATCATCAAATTGACATGATTCCATTTCTTATTTGTTAAAGTAGATCGAGGTTATGAGTAACATGAGCACTTAAATCCTTGTAAACTTATGCTTTTAGGTTGAAGAGCAGTTTAACATTAGTATCACTACAAGGTTGACCAAGTGATCTTGTTTATATACACTCCACTGTATTTAGTTAAACTACAGAGAGTTGTTAGTATTTGTTGCCGCATTTATCAGGTGCAGATTGTGTTCGATTGAAGTGCACATGTCAAGGGGAATGATTAATCTTATTTAACAACTCTAGGCCCTTACCCATAGAGGCAGCTTTTGGGATTGCTAGTCACTCAATTATTAAAAAGGTATAAAGCAAGAATCACTAATATCATATAGAATGCAAGTTAGAAACCACATCACTCCTTAAAGGTACCTCCTTCACTTGCTTATTTCTGTACAGAAGTACACCAATATTGTAAAGGGAGGCATATAGATATTTTAGTCCTTCAGGTTGAATCCATTCATTAGCAATGATGTGCTTGATCAAAAGCACAGTCTTCTGAAATAAGAAAGAGAAGAAATTAGCTAAGCAATAGTGAAATACTTCAATATGAAAAAATAAGTAAATGAAGACTGCAACATCAAGATTAAAAAAAAAAAAAATTCAGGCCATCTCTGCGTTACACATTAAGATTGCCACCTTCAATTTACGATCCATTGTAATGGAAAGAATGAAAGCAGCCACAGTCACACTAAGTATTCTCTTGTTATCATCAAGCCCATCTCTCTTTCTTTCAGATGCAAGGCTGCACATACAAATAAGCAAAATTTCAGAATTTAAAGAAGCACTAAAAAACGAAAAATGTTTCCAAGAAAAATGATTCCAAGTCCTATGTATCTACACCAGCTCGGCATAATCCATAACTCTAATCTCATACTCAAACGGGCTGTTACAATCTAACATCATTTTCATTTTTTTTTATAGGGGCATTAGACATTTATTCCTAGCACAATCAAAGACATTAATTTTGTAGCAGACAACATACCTTAAGACAAAAAAATTCAGCATATTGATAATTAGCCTTTACTCATGTCATTGCCATAGCAAAGATTTTAAAAATAAAACACAAAACAGAACATAACAACTTTTTTAGTGCACAGGCAGCTACTAGGACACAGCTTACAGACCATTATGAAAGTCATTTCAATAGCCAAAGTTCAAAAATTAAGTGCACAACAGAACATCAGAATTTTCCAATCAAAAAAGAACAGAACAGTAGAACTCTCTTAGCGCACAACCAACTCATTGGAGACAGTTAAAGCAAACAAGTGAACACTTGGGAATTTTGATTCACTTACCTCTGAGAGAAAAAAACATGAAAAAACTGATAAAATGCATCCTGTATGCTGCAGAGCTGTGGGCTAATATAAGCAGCTTCAATTTCAGAAACTAACTCTTTTTTCTCCAAATTTACTTGTTCAGCAAGTGGAAGGCACAAGAATTTCAAAGCATTTAAGTATGACAGCATATAGGCTTCTCTCTTTTTCTGCATGGAAGTTAAAGAGGACTCAGAATCTGGCTGCAAATGTAGTTGGCTGATAGAATCCTCACATTCCACACTAGATGACACAAAGTTCTTGGTGCAGCAAAAAGAAAAGTAACTTCCCAATGCACTAAGCAAAGAAGCTAAATTGTGCAGTTGGTCCCCATCATCAGGCAAACAACTAAGCACAAACTGATCTTTTGCAGCTCTGGTGGATGTTAAATCACCACCTCTAAACTTAACCTCATAGTTGGTCAAGTACAACCCAGTAGCATAAAGCCTCAGAATCAAATCAACAGGTGTTATAACCTGCCACATTAGTTCAACTTGAATTAATCATACAAAAACAACCCAACTAAATAATGGCTAAAGATGTACATAATGCCGTAAACAGCAAAGTGTGTGTACAAGATACCTGGGGAAAGTGACCACCTATGTGATTCAGATGTCCTGCAACGGTACTGGAAAAAATTGTACCTGCAGTGCGACATTTGTTGGCACAATAGGAGACAAGTTCAACCAGCTCTATTCCAGTATTATCCGATTCCACCTGCTGAAGAAATAAGAAATTAACTTTGGGATGGCTCTGGTTAGAACTTAATAATAAAGTGTTGAATCCACCAAACATTAGAGTTTAATTTAACAACCAGCATTTTCTTACAACTTAGAAACCACTACATAAATGGTCCAAACCAAGTATTTTCATGTTCGATACAGAAAATAGAAGACCAAAACATATTAAGAGTGCAACTTAGCCCCATCATTCAAAGAAAATGGACAAGGAAAAGTACAAAAAATGCATGAAAGATAACCTTGGTTCTTCCTATTTATGGACTAGACTTTCTGGTATTTATCAATATTTGTACCACAAATGACAAATTTAATGGATAGCCAAAGAATAGGAAGAATTCACATCATAACTTGCTAATCATTAAATAGTAGTTATTTCATCACCTCTGTTAAAGTGTTATCTATCATTATGTCAGTTCAAAGTCACTAATTCTTTTTTTTTCCTTTTTCCTGCAATAAGCAATACTCAAATTCTAACATTTAAGCTATTTTAAAAAATAAAGAAAACATAAACAGTTCTTAGAAATTTTATAGGAATATGAATTTGCTAATCCAAAGCTGGAAATTTTTTTAAAACAAAACAACAATATGTTTCAAATTTAGGTGACAAATAAGACATGAAAAAGATCATAATGTTCTGAAGTTCACATGATATTATCATTATACCCTGCAAGGAAGAACTAAATTCCTAAGAAAGCAGCTAACATGTGAGCGCTGATGAAGTTGATCACAAAAAAACAGCACTGTTAAAATTAGGTGACAAATAAGACATGAAAAAGATCATAATGTTCTGAAGTTCACATGATATTATCATTATACCCTGCAAGGAAGAACTAAATTCCTAAGAAAGCAGCTAACATGTGAGCGCTGATACCTTAATAATGAAGTTGATCACAAAAAAACAGCACTGTTAAAATTAATTAGAGAGAGAAAGATCCAACTTCCGAGGTGAAAAACTAGTTACAAATGTAGTAAAATGAGAAGGACAAAATCTTCACTTAGAGTTTAAAAGACTGTATTCCCCAGGTCAAAAAGCCCTACCAAACAAGTAACTCCAGACCTGACGTGTTCCATGCTAGTTTATTAACTACAAACAGATTTCTTGAATCAGATCCATATAAGTATTAAACAAGGATAACAGAAATGCTAGCAATAATCATTTGATACCATTAAACAATTAGCAATTTATCAGAAATTTTTTTAAAAGAAACTCAAAATTGTATTAAGAATGAAGAATCATGAGCAATTTATCAGATTTAAGATATTGAACCTATATATAATAACATACAATTAAATAGAATTCACATATTGTAATCTGAAAATACATTGTCAAGAAAAATAACACCGAGAGTCACTATATTAGATTCATTATCTACATTCCCTAACTGTTAAGAATCTTTCTTTTTCTATTATTCTCTTAATCTTACCTTGCATTGACAGGCAATGGAGTCCAACACACAAAGTATTATTTCAATGATAAGAGAGGGCTTACTCTCCTGCAGTGAGAACAGAGTGAAGCACAGCCGACGACAAAACTGCACTGCAGAAAGTTAGTCAAACAATTGCTTAAAGTTCATTGTGACATAAATTGGAGGAAAGTGAAAATACATTCACCTTGTAAAATTGATCTTTCATTGATGACTTTGCATACTCAGTCAATGTTGCCTCACAGAATTCACGTACCAAATCTCTATTAAAACACATGATCTCTTCAACCAAATTTTGAGTGCATTTCCCCAGATAGGACACAAGCACCCTGTGCAACTTCGCATACGCATTTGCATCTAATACCCTGAAACATTCAAACTCAGATAAATTAATCGATCAACCACACACCAATATGTGAAGTCTAAACAGCAAGCTTAAACCTTCTAGCAAAATTAAAATCCAAAGTCGTTACATACTTTTGCATATTAAGAAGCACATAGACACCACTCTGATAGCACCCTGAAACTAAAATCAATTCTCTTAAGACCTTAAGCCAATGAATTTTTCAGTTCGCTCGTAAAAGTCATGGAAGGTTGCATCAAAATTTTCAATACAACAATACCCTAGAAAATAGCGAGGTTCAACTACTCTATTTTCTGCATGTTTGATGTACAAACAAACAAACAAAGAACTATCACAGTAAGCCAGAAAGCCATAATAATAATTAAAAGCATATATAACCACAATCTCAATTTTCTTAAAGCTACATTTTGGAATGAGGTGTCGGGGCTTTTGATCAGCATCTACTGTCGTGTTTATCAAATAGTTTAGTAACTGCACTTTCAAAGTTGAGCAAAAGCACAACAATCAACAGCCAACATTTCACGTCACGCAAAAACATAATTTCATTTAGAAATAGAGAAGAAAATCACCTGAACCAACACTTAGCCTCTTGGAACAAGCCAAGCACTCTCCTATAAACTTCACAATCCTTACTCCGTCCCACGGCCGCACACTGAACTATCGCGGCCACAGCCTCCACAAACACCTTACCAAACTCCGAATCACCGCACTTCCCTTCGAAATCCATCCTTCTAAGCGCCTCCAAAACCCTAAGCCCCTCCCTCACGGCATCCTCGCCCTTCCCCGACGCCACAAGGCAACACACGAACCTCACCCTCTGCAACTGAATAGTGTACGGCTTGCACGCCAACTGCGACGAGATTAACTCCAGGCAGTTCAAGCAAAGCCTGTAGGTGTCGTAGAGCTCGTCGACTAGGGTTTGGTGGTCGTCTTTGGATTGCAAATGGGAGAGGCGTTTGGGGAGAATGGTGATGGAGTTGTTGAGGAATGTGAGGAATTTCTTGGCGAGTGGACGGATTAGGTTTTGATTCGGTTTTGCTTTTGGTTTTGATTTTGGATTTGGTTTTGAATTGTCGTTTTGCAGATCTGAGAACGGGCGGAGATAGTCGGCGAAGAGAGAGTAGATTGGAGTTGAATCGGAGGTTTCGAGTTTGGAGAGGAGAGAAGATTCGGTAGAAGCAGACGCCATTGCTGGCTGGGGGAGAGAAGGAAAAGAGTGTAACAGAAGATTAGTTCAAAATGAAGGAATTTGTGGGCGCCAAGAGAGCCCCTTTGGAGGCGATTTCAAATTCTATTTTTATTGAAAAAAAAATATGCTTATTTTCTTTTATGAAATAATAATAATTAAAAAAATTCCAAGTGGTGAACCGACCGGCTCGGCTCAATCATAATGTTTTTAAAAAATAAATTGTTGGGGTGTTTGTGTCAATAATTTTATGATTTTTTTTAGACTGCACACTGCCCCAACTTTTCCTTTAATTCTGGAAGAAATGGAGTCCTTATATTAAAAATATGGGACTTGCTCTGCTACTATCACATTAATCTGTCTATTTATATATTTATATAAAATTGAAACTATAAAAAGTAATATAGTATTATTATTTTTCATCTTTATATATATTTTTTATATAATAAATAGAAAATTTTCTTTAAAATTTAATTTTTCATCTTTTCATAATTAATTTAATTGTTATTATACAATCAATATGTAACAGTCCATCAAAAAACTCACTATCTTCTCTAATTAAAACCTTCTTGATCATAAATTAAGCAATAATTTATAAATATTTTTAATCACTCTTCTCCTCTACCTCACCTTAATTATAAATAATAACAAAAAATATGATATCTCATGCAAACATAAACACAAAATAAAATAACAGAAAATAGTCTAAAACATGTGTTTTTCATTTTGGTCATCACTTACTTGATCATGGCAAATATTGCAATGCAATCAGCAGGAATGATCGCCTCAACAACAATATGAAATTAGGCTACAATCTTGCAACAAGACTTGAAGCTAGCGGAGGTCTAAGGGAGTGTTGGAACGCATTAATGGAGCTGAAATCATGCTCAAATGAGATTGTTATATTCTTCCTTAATAGTCAGGCTAATATTGGCCCTAACTGTTGTCACGCTATTGATATCATCACCCGTATTTGCTGACCTGCAATGCTCACCTCTCTCAAATTCACTGCCGAAGAAGGGAACATATTGAGAGGCTACTGTGATGCATCTTCTGCTCCTTCTCCAGGTGATCTCGCGGTGATATATCAGCTTCAAATTTCCAAAGTTTTGACTTAGACAAGGTGTATCTATAGCAATTCTGATTCCGTCGTGTTAATTTAGCTAATACAATTTTAAATAATTAAAAAAAATCTTTTTGCTTTTAACTTTACTTTATTTTTTTCATGTCTGTTTGGAAGTCTTATCTTTTAATCGAATAGAATAAATCGTTAAAAGTAGAATAAAAAATAAAAATAATAAATTCTTATTTTAAAACCGCGCAAAGCGTGGTTCTATTTCCTAGCTATTATAAATAAGTGGTTTAAAACGATAAATAAGGTGTTGAAACTTAAAATTTA
This sequence comes from Citrus glauca, assembly GCA_029633175.1. Taxonomy (NCBI): domain Eukaryota; kingdom Viridiplantae; phylum Streptophyta; class Magnoliopsida; order Sapindales; family Rutaceae; genus Citrus; species Citrus glauca. Next base: position 11,424,873 of record JAQOOD010000005.1, read on the forward strand.
TTTTCATTCCCATAATTAATTATTTAATTAGTTACTAATTAAATCATTTTGGACTGCATGTTTATTGTTCTTTATAATTATAAATGGGTTGTGATTAATAATATTAATTAAGTAAATAGGTTGAATGGATTAACAAATTAAATAGGTCAAACGGTTTATATAATTTTATAAATAAACTTTCGAAAGCACTCGTGAGTTATTATTATGTTAAGTTTGACTTCTTTATTTAAGCAATATAGCTATCTTTCTTTTTAATATTTTTTTTAAGTCACTCTTTCTTTTCTTATGGGATATTCATTTTTTATAAAATACCAATATTTTATAATTTATAATTTATTCATGCAAAATGGTATCCTTTCGATTCCAACATATTTTTCATGAATAAATTTTTACCTTTACAATTTATATTCATGTGTGTGTTAGTTGCGGATAATGAAAGCTTGAGATAAAAAAGTACATGGATTCTTATTGTAAAGGAAAACTATAATTTGATTACAACAGTAATTTCACTTTATTTGTCAAAAGAATTTCAAGTTGTTAAAACTAATAAAATATAAAATATTGGAGGAAATTAAAAATTATTTGAAAAACCAGATATGGAGTTTGTTTGCTAAGTGATCCTATTTATGAAAGTGCTTAATTGATAATGGGACCTAGTTCCTCTAATGATTCTGAATTAAATTCTCAAATCTTTTAGAAATAAGTCAAATGGACTCGAGCATATTGTTGCGGACCGCCCAATTCGCTAGCCCAATTACTTATAATTTTGGGTAGAGAGCCAACACAAGGCGAAGAGTGCCTAAGCTTGGCCTAATTCCGGAAAGTTCTTGGCAACTCTAGCACATTTGAGCTTGTAAATACTCTAGAATTCTCCATATAATTCCAGCACATGTAAATAGCTAAGAATGGTAGAATTCTCTAGAATCTCTAGAGCTTGGCAAGCCTCCCCTATAAATATGGGATGGCATTAGACATTTGTATCCAACAAACTCAACAACAAGCACTGTAATCTCTCTTTGTGCAATACAAGTTCCTTATTCGGCTCCATTGCTCTCATCTCTAGTTCGAGAAGCTCTAGACTTACTTAGCAACATTCGACAAAATTATCTCAGTATCGCATAGGTTAGCTGCATAAAATACTCATCCCATGACAATATGCCTCTAAAAGACACTAGGACGTTCAGGTCAGTATTTAGAGATTTCAAAAGCTAATTTGAATATGGATTTTCTCTTGACATAATTCTAGAAATTGCAAAAAGATAGTTTCTCAGGGTTCCATCTCTTATTTATAGACTGAGAGATGAAACGTTATCAAGAAAATGCTTTTCAAATCGAAATCCTCGCCATTCATTCTCTTAATATGATTTGTACTGTTATACTTAATAATTATTTTTGTTCCCATTCGAGTTCTCAACACATGGTTCTGTCAGTAACCGCGTGTTATTACTTATCAACATTTCCGAGTTAATTACTAATCATTTTCTCTAGGTTTTTCGTGAGAATCATTTGATGATCGTTGATCTCAATTTTAAATTTAACTATAAATTTTATCCGAAACTGATTTATAATCCCGAGTCGATGTGAACTAGGTTATCAATATGAAATACATCAGTTATTTGAATTAAGAAATTTTATGGCTGTTCAAAAATAAATAAATTTTATGGAATATGCGGCATCTGTAAGTGGTTATATTTTCTGTTCGGTCACTTACAATATATAATTTTCAATTGTATCGATAAAATAGAATGGTTGTGCGGCTACACGGATATGAGCAAAATGTCGGGAGTATTTTATGGTATCTGCTTTCTTGCCCCAAGTTTCACCACGCATCAAATATTTCCATTAATAAGTGTCATTAAATGTGTTTATGCTATTACTAGTATTCTTCTTTGTTTGCAGTGCGTAAATTTTTTTTAATTTTTAATTTATTATTATTATTATTATTTGGCTGTAAAACTAGTGCATCTAAGAAAACCATAATGTGCCTGCAAATCATCCTTTATCTAGATGGAACAAATGCAGACAAATTTCTTCTTGTTTTAAGCCAATGAACATCCATTAATTGTGTTTGTCTTATTAATAATATTCATAATGAAATTGAAGTTCATAATTAGATACCTTAATTTATTATATTATGATTGATAATGGTGATTAATTTGCAAGGCACTGCCAATTTGGTTGAACAGGGGCTTGGATGGTTTTGAATGGGATGTTGATGCAATTTAATTATATGTTTATTTTTATTTTATATACTTCTATATATATATTCTGACTTTTTAACTAATTTTAGTTCTTGCTTTGTTATATTAATTATCTTTGCTCTCATGAATTTGTTTCTCCGTTATGCTAATGAAATAATGACAAAATATGATCCTACAACGCAACAAAATAAAATTACATCTGTTGATAGTTTTCTACTCTTCCACCGCTCAAGGTCAAAAAAACAGAAACAATAAGGAAAAATTTGAAATTTTATATTAGATTCTAATTATCCTCTCGTTTCAACAATTTATATGTGAAAGTCTACTCAATTTTTGGTTTCTTTATTATAAGCCCCTAACTTTGGCCCATTTCTATTTGACTAACTTTATATTAGGGTAATTCTTATTTTCCTCCCTTATGTTTTGGGGTTTTTACACTTCGATGACGAAAATCCATTTTTTAATGAAAATCCCCTGCCGTCAGTTAATTTATGGTTGACTGTTAGTGAAAGTTAAAACTCTAAAATACCCCTGCTAGATTTGTTCACATCTGAAACATTTGGCTTCAAGTTTATAACAATCATAATATTACTATTATACCCCTTAAATATGGGTCATTTACAATTGAATTCAATAAATAAAAAGACAATTGTAACCCTAACGATAAATCATATAAACCAAAATACTACTTTAACATCATAATACATCACACTGCAATGCCATAAAACAACATAAAAAATGATACATATAATAAAGAAAAAGCTAAAATGTAATAAATACTAAATGCAAAGAATGTGACTATAATATCAACGTTCAAATCATCCTAAAACAAGTAAGAAGATAATCCATTAATTACATTACAACATTAAATAATATTCAAGGGTGTTTAGTATTGTTTCTCAAAGTTAGTTTTCTATTTTCTACAAACAATCATGAAAAAAAATGATTTCTGAAACAAACATTTTATAAATGACTAAGTGTATTTGGATAATTTTTTTTTTCTCGTCTTTCTAAATAAAAGTTGAAATTGTCTTTAACAGTTTATGGACTTGTAATGTTGTTTGATAACATATGCTATGATAAGAGTCTTACTACTTTAAAGTAAACAAATTTACTCTACAGTTCTACAAATCTTATCAAAATCATGTCAATTAACAAGAAATCAAGCACCCATTTGACATTTTCCACTTAGAGTAGTATCAAAACACTCCAAATTAGGCCAAAAAAAAAAATATATTGTAAGAGACTAACCTTTTACCGACTTCAACAAAGCGATTTGGATTCCTGGAGCATCGACGAAATTCAGAGCGATACATAATGCAGGTCTTGTGTTTCTTATTCATTTTACACAAGTAATGGATACTGCTCTACAACAAATAAGATTTTTTTTACTTTCTAAACATAGCTCTTAACCATGCTTGTTGAAACAGAAAAAGCCACAACTGTGCTTCGCAAAAGAGAAAATGCCACTTTGAATTGTTTTATAAAGTTTGCTTTATAAATTAAGACAAAATTTTTCAAACTGATTTGACAACTCATTGGCTCATGTCAACCAAAAAGTGTAAAACTTTTGCTTGTCAAATGAGATTACCAAATTGCCCACAACTAACTAACAGAGAACTAACGTTTGCAATTTGTAGGGCGGTTTTCACTAATAAACGGATCTTTATCATCTAAGTGCAAAAAGCCCAAAACTCAAGGGAAGAAAGTAAAAAAAATACCCTTTTATGTTATAGCTAAAACAATTATAATTTCTTTATAGTGGTCCAATCAAATTGTTGCCCCTATGCGAGGCAAACGACCATTGTTAAAACTACAAAAAAATGAAGTTAAATAGTTTAATGTCTATTCTCTTAATATCAAATTAGTTTTGAGATATAAATTACAAAGTATGACTAAATAACTGTTAAAAAATAATAACTATAGTATAGTTTTACTAGATAAAAAACATAAACATAAAAAAAAACCTTGATTTTTTCCCTAGCAAATTTTGTAAATCCACCTCATTCACCTCATTTCCAATAAATAATTACAATGAGTTATTATTTTTTAAGAAAGCAAATAAATGAAGCCTGGAGATTTAATCAATTAAAATTCAATAATTAAACTATTACATACAAGAGCTCATATTTCTTGGACCATTTAATCATTTCAATTTTAGGGTAGAATAGTCAAATAAAACTTATCTTAGAGCAATCTTAATAGTTAAAGATATCTAAATCGAAAAAAAATTATAAGATTGATTTAAATTGATTTATTGTCAAAAAGTTCTGTTGATTTGCATATTTTAAAAACAATGTGATCTTATTATAATTATATTCTAAAAGTGTAATGGATTTACAAAGATACTGAGGTGAAAGTTTATCTACCCTAAAAGAAATTAAAGAAGAAGAATGGTGGCGATATTCCCCTCACCTTTTGTATAAAACCATCCACTTATTACATTTTATATATTCACAATATTATCATTAGCTGAAATGACTAAAATAGGTACATAAATAATTATTAGTTAAATTATTGTATATTATGATTTATAAGTTAAATTTAGTATACCATAAGCTTATGAGTTTTTAAATTCTTACACTCTTTCCTAATCATTCAAATAAAAAAAAGAAGTAAATATTGCAATGACATAAGAAGAAGAAAGGGAATAATAAAAAAAGAAGTAAAAATTGCCATGATATAAGAAGAAGAAAGGGAATAATCTTTTTTTTTATTACATGAAACTATTGTTCATAGTATAACTCATATTACATGAGATTATAACTGATATTTATAAATCAAACTATTACTGAGAATAGTTTGCATCAATTCTATCAATTCTTATTATGTAATAATCAGATTATTTTTAACTCTCACTAATATTCGAGAGATATCTACTCTACTCACATTTGATAATAACTTGCATCAATTCTATCAGTTTTTATGATGTACTGCTCATATTATTTTTAACCTTCACTAATATTTAAAGGATGTTTACTTTACTCACATTTGGTAAGCAAGAAAACCGTTTTTACTGAATTATACATTCTAATTAGGAAAGAAATTACCCACATAGTATGTTTGTGGGGATTCGAACTGCTGCCCTTACATTTGGAGGGTAGCAACTCTTACCACAAGTGGTTAAAGAAAGGAAGGAATCTAGAAAAGAAAAACTATGGAATATTGAATTGATAGAGGAAGAAGATGTGGCATGGGAAAAATTTGAAACAAAATTAGTAAGTTTCAAGTTTTATTTTTTTAAAAGTAATTTTAAATTATAAAGTGGTATTAAGAAGTAGTTTAAACTTAGAAGTATCAGGAGCTTGCAAAGGAAAGAAATTGGAGGCAATCTTTTTAATTATTGTGCTGTCATTTTCTCTACAGATCATGGGTGAAGGAATCATGTCAGTTGCTCTCTCATTTTTTTAATATTGATTACACATTGAATTACTATATTGTACAGATATTTAGAACTGCTATTATATCAGACATTACATTAATATTTACAATCAAATATATATAACTGTAACTTACATTATTACATTAAATTCTATGAAGTACATGTCTAGACAAATAACTCTTACAGAGGAGAAATGTCTCCATTCCACTCATATTTTGTAAGGGAAAAAGACTTTAAAATATTTTAGCTCCCATAATACTTTTGTGAGAGGCCTTGAACTGATGCCCTCACACTTGTGAAGGTGCTGCTCTCTCATTAGTGCCGCTACCTTGGTCCTTAGACAAGATGCAATTTTAATGCTAGATTTCAAAAACAAACATAAGGTAGCATTTATGTTTTGGATTGGAGTGAGAATTCTAGGACTAAGAGGGTGGAGTAAGAATAGGAGTAGGTTGTTTACTTACACTAGAATAGAAATATGGAATGGAGATCAGAATCCAATTTATGTGTTACTTTATCTTGAATTTGGAGTAAATAGTTTCAAATTATAATTTTATCCTTATATAAAGAATTATAGTTTTTAATTACAAAGTTAATAAAAAATATATTTAATAAATAAACATTTATTTTATTATATTTGTAAATTTATAATAATTATTAATATTCTTAATTATGAACATCACAATTTTTTAAAATTTTAATTATATAAATTAAAAATTGTTGATAAGGGCAATATAAATGAAATATTTTTACTATTAACATAGTATGAAATTAATATTTTCTTATAATAAACTATTTATTAGTATTAATTATTAATATTAAATAAATATAATACTATTATTTTTAAATAAATATAATAATATTATATTTTCAAATAAAGATGGTATATAGTAATATTATTCATTCTCTATTAATATAATAATATTATTTTAAGTAAATTAAACTTAGAATCAAACCCAATTATTATTTAGTTAAATATAATAATATTATTTAAATATTTATTAAATATAGCTATAGTAAGTTTAATAAAAAGAAGGGTAAATATAAAATGAAACATTATTTATTTTATATAATTATATTTAATTTATTAATATAATATTATTTAGTACAAAATTAATATTTTCTTAGAATAAACTATTTATTGTTAATATTAAATAAATATAGTACTATTATTTTAAGATAGCATATATTTATTAATTCTCTGTTAATATAATAATATTATTTTAAAGTAATTTTAACTTATAATCAATGTAAATTATTATTTAGTTAAATATAATAATATTATTTAAATAAATATAATTATAAATTATTTTATTTTATTAAATTAAATTGAAAGCAAAGGATATAAAAGGGAGAGGTGGGAGTGGGAATTTAATAAAAGCAAAGGGTATAAAAGGGAGAGGTGGGAGTGGGATGGGATTCTCAATCATTCTCTATTTTGTTGAAATAAACACTGGAATGGGAGAAATCTACACTCTTTATTCCTACTTCAGAAAGTAAACACTGCCTAAATATACTCTTCAACGATCATTAAGACATTTCAAAAGGGGTATTTTTGGTATTTATAGGATGGATTTACAAAATGTATTTATTTTAAATATTTCTATAGGGTGGGTTAGTCAAGGGGATGGTTTTACGGAAAACATGAGAGTGAAATATCAAATCGTTGTCCTAAGAAAAAATTATCAATATTCCACTCTAATATATAATGAAAGTTTGAAAATATCTGAAAATACTTTAAATTACTCGTAATTCTCCTAAAATGTCTGCGCCACCTGCTTGATTAAAAAGTGCGCCGTGCTACAATGCTCAAAATTCTAGATTCAGATTTTAAACCTGATATTATTGTCTTGCATAGATAAAAAATAATAAAAAAATGCTTAAAATTCTAGATTCAGATTTTAAAAATGGAATTAATAGGAAACTAAAATTTTAAAATTGCTTTGAAGTTCAATGTTAGGGGTCAACCAAAAATAAAAAAATAAAATTTAAATTATTTTTGAAGTACATTGTTAGGGCTAAACAAAAACATTTAATTTAAATTCCAAAAAGCCTAAAACCTTAATGCTTGATTCACCCGCTCAATTTTTTCTATATGATAAATTAAAATTATTTTTATTTTTAGCATCAAATTTGCGGTATCACATTGGGGAATTTTTCTAGTTTTGAATTTCATGTTCAAATGCTGACAATACAATTATTATGTAGTAAATTTTTTAAGATATTTTTGGTGTCCAATGTTGGGCAAAATAGGAAATTACAAGGGTAAATTAAATATCAAAAAGTAAATTACTCAGGTAACACATTAGTGTTCGATCCAAAAGTTCAGATTTTTGTCTATAAAATGATTAAATTTGTACATACTGTTTTCGCCAATTTTTTTTTAATAATGTCTAAATTGTTTTTTTTTGAAAATATTAATAATGAATATGTTGCAACACATTGGCATATTCTATTCAATTTAAAGATGTAGGTAGGTTCATCCTGGCAGTAGAATCATTATATACAAGGATTTGTCCGTGGTATACCTTAAAAATAGGATATTTATCTAAAACTACGCCCATATTATAAAATTCTTCATATATACTTTTTTCAATGTGCAGTTACGAAATTACCCTAATTAAAAACCTAATCCAAATTACCCTACACAATCAAACACAAAACACAATCCCTAATTTTTTTTCATGAGCAGCTTCTCCTTCTGAATTTTTCCTCCTTCATTTTACAAATCCTTACCATTTTACAACAATTCTTCTACACATTCTCATTGAAACGCAGCAAAACTAGTAAAACGACGTTGCCTCTCTGCAGTCCAACTGAGGGGAACGTTTACAACTTACAACGCGGCCGGCGAAGGAGAGAAAGAGAGAGGGAGAGAAAGTGAGGTCTCTCATTTTCTTCTTCTTTGCAGTCCAAGTGCTTCGCTTCTTCAGGTACTTATTATTATTACTTTATTTTGCTTTATTTGAAATTATTAAATTTCCATATTTATTCGTTCGCATTTTCTCTACCGAACCCGTTCCTGAAGAGGGCTTCTTGATTGAACCTTGTTGGGTCTTGCATCCATAACTTTCTAAACAAAGAGATAATAGAGTAAAACCAAATAAAATGTACATAAAAGAGGAAAAAGAAAATTCAAAACGAGAAAGCTAGATGAAATCGAGCCTGCAAAAACACAGGGAGCAAAATTAATTCTGCAAAAAAACAAAACTAAGACTAAACACAGCACGATCAGAAAAGAAATTAAAAGGGCTTCTTTTTTCTAGTTGTTGTCACTGTTGGGCACTGTTGCTTCTTGATGAAAATGCAGTTGATTATGATCTTTTATTGCCAGGGTTTCTGTTTCTTGTGCAAACGGATTTTCGTGAGGGTTTTTTAGAGATTCAATTGTGAAGTAGCCATTGAATATCTTTATTGACAAGATCCCTTGCCTACAGATTCTTTTTGTTTTTGTTTTCAGAAAACAAATGATGTTCTCATGTGAATTTGATTTATCAATTTAAACATATTTTTTTATGAATCACGAAGTGCATTTGTCTGTCTTCCCTGAGAGCATTCCATTACTCTTGAAATCTATTTGTCAGTTTTCATACTTTTTATTATTATTTATGTTGAGCTCTGACGGGCGACGGCCAGTCTTTAATGTCAATTTTTATGATGTTATTTTAAAAGAATTCTTGTCACTTGCTTAATCTGGATGAGTTTTCAAGTAGCTTTGTTCATTGTTGATTGTGATCTTAAACTCTATAGTCTTTAATTTAATGAAACTGTGATCATTTCCTTGATTTGTTTTTTCCATATTGATATTGTTGTCACACCTTCCACGTTTGAATTGCCAGTTCTAGTAATTGGTGTGATCTGATTGCCAAGAGTAAATTCTGTGCTGTAGTGGTAATTAATGAAGGTATCTTGATTTTTATTGTGTGGATATTAGCAGCTGTCTGCGATATTGGTATTAAAGCTTGTGTTTTGTGTATGTATGATCTAAATTCTGATATTGGTTAATCCAATGGAACTGGGTTTCCATGACTTTGAAGGACTGATGCTATATATATATATATATTCTTATCATCTTCCAAGTATGTCTTACGAGTTCTTGTAATTTGTGTGATCGGAATGAGCAAATTGTGTGGCATAGTAGAAATTAATGAAGAGATCTAGATTTTCATTTATTTATTTATTGTGTATGATGTCAATATTAAAGCTTCTGTCATGTGGATGTCTGATCTAAATTTTTAAATTAGTAGCATTGTGTTGTGTTTCTAAGTAGCTTTGGTAACAATTGATTTTGATACTGGTTATTTAATGAAACTGAGATTGTTTCTGTGATTTTGTACAAGTAAATATTTTATACTGTTAGTTCTAGTAATTGGTGTGATTGCAGTGATTACATTTTGTGGCGTAGTCGGAATTAATGAAGTGGTCTAGTGATATAAGTAGCTGTCTTTGATCTTGGTATTAGAGCTTGTGTTGTCTAGAATTTTGTCTGTACGAATGTATAAATTAACTGACTGCACTTGCTTTAATTTTTTTCATTACAGATATCTCTCTGAGTTACTAGCTGAGCATCATAAGCTTAATCTATTCCTGCCTGTGTTACCGAATACTTACCAGCTGTTGAACCAGGGTTAGTTTGAACCTTTTTTTTTGTGTGCTATTATTTTATTGAAAAGTTTTACTTATGGTTACAAGTGTTGGATAGGTGAGTTTCAACATGGCATGTAAATAAACTACTTAGGGTTCAACAAAATCTAATATCTTGATAAAGTATGTTAAATAAGGAGATCAATACTTAAAATTCTTTTTCCAAATTGTAAAACTGAAGGGCAGCCAAACTGTGTAACCTAAAACTTATAGATGCTAGCATCATTTTCCAATGCAGTTATGTAAAACATTTATTTACCTGACTTTTACCCTAGAGTCGTGTAAAGAATTTTTTACTCGACAGTAGTCGTGTAAAGAATTCTTTACTCGACAGCAGTCGTGTAAAGAATTCTTTACTCGACAGTAGTCGGGTATGAACACTCCACTATATTCGCATAATTAGTTCTTTACTCGACTGTAGTTTGTAAAGAATTCTTCACTGAACACATGTCGGGTATGAGCACTTTATTTCCAATGTTATAAAGAATCTATGGTTTATATAATATACTCTAGATCAATGCATGTTTTACTCGACTGTAGTCGTGCAACAAATGATTTACTCGACTGCTATGTCGTGTAATTTTTATGATTGATTTAAAATATATTATTATGCAACTTTTCAATTATTTTATATATTGCTTGATAAATTTTTTTGTATTTATGCAGATGGAACCGAAGATTAAGGAATCTAAATACTTCAAAGCAAAGGTTTCAAACCGATCATCACTAGAGGCAGTGCAGGACATTAAGGAAAAACTGTCTGAGGTGCAAAAAATTATTTTTAGGCATTCTTGTTTTGGTCATTTTTTGGATATGAAAGAGTTAAAGTTTTCTGATCAGTTAATCCACAGCATATTATTGAGAGAAGTGAAATCAGATGAAAATCCAATGTGGTTTAGGATCGGACAAAAAAATATTCGATTTTCATTGGAGGAGTTTGCCTTGGTGACAGGCTTAGATTGCAGTCCTTCGTATGAGCCCGAAACTGAAAATAATGATGATGATTACAGAATAGTTGATGAGTTCCTAGATGGAAATTGTGCAATCACAACAAACGAACTTCGTATGAAGTTCTTGCGTCAAATGATGACATGCAAATGGTCAAGCTGGCCATGTTGTATTTTGTTGAGTCTGTGTTACTTGGAAAGGAGAATAGAAATCATATAAATGAAACTAATGTACTCCTTGTGGACAATTTTACCGAGTTTAATAAATTTCCCTGGGGACACATTTCTTTCAAGATGACCATTGATAGTTTGAGAAAAGGCGTTGCAAAGCGTGTGGCGAAGCCTAAGAAGAAGTCAACTACGGATTCTAAATACAAGGGAGCAATGTATAGTGTGTATGGTTTCCCCTATGCTTTTATGGTAACAAAACTAAACTTATTTATTAATCGCTTATTGAGTATCATCTTTCTATTTATAATTTACTATATTTTTTTTGTGAAAAAAATTGTGTCATTGATTATACAGGTGTGGGCATATGAAGCTGTTTCCGTCATCGGTGATAAATGTGCAAAGAGTTATGGTGATTTATTTCCAAGGATTTTGAGATGGAAATCAACAAAGCCTAAAGAGTTTGAAGAAATTCAAATGAAGGTGTTCAATAAAAAAACCTCCAGGATGGTTTTCATAGAAAAATTACATGCTACCGAAGATGTCGAGGCAAATAAGCATTACATGAGCTAGTTTAGTGAAGATGAGTGGCTTCAAGAGATCGGTGAAGAGAATGGTAATGCTATTGAGTCAGATGATCATCTAGAAGAAAATCTGTCACATGAAGATAATGAATCACATGATAGTGAGTTAAATAGTTTTGATGGTTTTCCTGATGATAGTGATTCAGACGGTGTACCCACCTCCAGTGCTCCAAGAACATTGCCTCCAGAACATTTAAATGAATTAGCATCAATACCAGCTGAGGTTACAAATAAAAAGGTAAGTCACTGTTCTAGTAAACTATGCTGTAAATGATGCTATAAATTGTTTACCTATTTATGCATATTTGTTATAAAGGGAGTAAGTAACAAAATACTGCGATACTAATTTATTATCCAATAAGTTCATTACTTAGTAAAAAAAAAAAATACTCGACTGCAGCCGATTTATGAGCATCGACTTTGGAACTTTTGATTTGATCGCTTTGTTGTTGTAATATTTGTTTGATTTTATAGAGTCAAATGATTTTAGTTTATGGTTATTTTTATTTCTGAATCCTCAAAAATATATATTTGCTTCAATATATTTACTACACTACTTCATTTTCTACTGTGGTCGTGTACACTCGACTGTTGTCGTGTAATGGATACCTTACACGACTATACACGACTACATCAAGGACAATATAATATTTTGAAATTCTTTATACATGTCAGGGTGGTTCATCTCGACATGCCTTCAGTGCGTTTGATGGTTCTATTCTTGAGGAGAAGGTTAATTATCTTGGTCGTCGTATCCAAAACATTGAAGAAAATATTGTGAAGATGGAAAATACCATGAAGAATATGGACACAAAGATTGATAACATTGAGGGAAAATAAATCATATTAACGTGATTAACAATAAATTGAGTAGGCTTATTCAGTTACTTGAGGAGTCTTTAACCTTAGAACCTCAGGGAAATGATTTTAAGGTTTGATATATAAAAATATTAATATTTTTTTATTTAGTATATATGTTTATTTAATTATCTAACAATTTGGTTGTTATGTCTGAAGCCTGTGAACGATCCCATAGACGTCGCATCAGGTCAGTCACTTATGCAACAATCTTTGGAGACGCTTGTCAATATTTGTAGTACAGAAAGGGCAACAGACATGATCACGCCAGATGATTCTCATGGTACAGAAGGGGATCCTATTATTGTATCAACGCAAGAAAAAGATTGTAGATTGGTGTACAATTTACGGAAGAGAAAAGATATGAAAACTTCCACTTATTTACGGACACCGTACACTAATTCTTTAAAGAAGCCGCGAGAGACGACAACTATTGAGGTGCACCCTCAAGAGACAAAGAGCTTCAAAGTGTGTCCCGTTATGATTCAAGAGGAGTTATTGGAGCTGCAGCGATGGATGAACATAAAAAATGATAAAAAAGAGCAGTGAGTTATCTCATATTATGATATTAATTTTATTTGAACTCCAAATAATTATATTGTATATTTACTTAATAGTTTTGCTAATTTTATAATCGATTATATGCAGTAACCTTATCGATTTGACTCTTGCGGAGGTTAACCGTGAATTTTTCCGTAAATTATACATACCGGACATGTGGTTGTCTAATCTCGTAAGTCATAAATTTTTTTGTGATTATTACAATAAATATTTGTAAATATTTTTTACGTATTTCACACTTTATGTTCGGCACATCGACATTGGCTGCTGTTACTTAAGGAAAGAAATGTCCGATGCTCCAACTTGGAATGGACAAGCTAGTGCCATTATTGACAGTAATTTTGTGGTATAGTCATTTTTGTGTAGCCTACTCCTTAACTTCTTAGAATAATAACAACTAATATAATATTGTTAAATTTTTTAGAATAATTTGAGGGACAGACACAAGGTGTATCTGGGAGACCCAGATAGGGTGTGGGAAAAGGATTGTTACTGCATTTATTATGCTAATGGTGCAAAATTGGACTATGCCACTCCTTGGAAAAATGTTTCCACTGTAAGTTTCACATTGTATGCTTAGTTTTTTACATCATAGATATATTTGCTGTTACTTGTTAAGAATATTGACTGTATTTCGTAGGTGTATTTGCCAATATTCATGAATGATCATTGGATTCTCGGTGTGGTCGATATACATGGGGGCAAGATTTTTATTTATGACTCCATGATAGAATTAACAAAGGATGCAGTTTTGGTGAGACAGTTGCTGCCTGTTGCAGACATGATACCTCTAGTACTTCAAAAGATAGCATATCACGAAGCACATCTAGACTATAGTGAGATTATTTCAAAAATTCCTTAGCCCATCGTGCGAGTGCGTGACATCCCGCAACAAAAATCAGGGTATGTGCTATATATATGATGTGTTTTGAACATAATAATAAGAATAATGATTTTTAATAATTAATTTATATGAACTTTTTTAGTGGTGACTGTGGAGCATTTTTGTTGCGGTACTTGGAGGTCCTAGCCCATGGAATTGATGTCAATTCACACTGCCAACAACATCATGTTACACAATTTCGACAAGTCTTGGCTGTAAAATTATTTAGGCATAGGTCATGGAAAAAAACTTTGTAGTGTCATTGTTTTGACTATGAGATGTATAGTTATAATGAGGATGTTATTGATATTTGATGTAATTAAAGACAATTGACATCATTAATATATTTTATTTTCTTGTTAATTATATAAATGATAGATAAGATAGTTTGCACAATCTATGTGATATAACAGGATTGTCATATGCATCAGGAAATATACTGTAAGAAAATACACGACTGCAGTCGGGTATTTGCACATATGCATAATAAGCTCTGTGACAAAATACTTGACTGCAGTTGGGTATTTGCACAGCAATATAAACATTTAAAATTCATAAACAATATTTCGGTATATCATAATTAATATATAAATTGTAATTTTGCTACACGTACAATATCTATAACTTACATCAATTTAAAATTTATTTTTTATATGACTCAGTTATTGTCTGTCAAATAGATGGGAGTAATGAAAAATTATTTTTAGGTCCACTATTAGTTAGCAGCACCAGACTGTGATATTATAGAGTTTCATATAAGGATGAATAATTTAAAAGCTTTGCGACTCTTAGAATTTGGTGAAATAGAACAGCTTGTAATGAGATGAATAATCAAATCAATATATATTGATTTGTCGATGTAGGTAAATTGAAGAGTTAGAATGAAATGTTATAATCATTTGGGAAAATGACACCTACACCTCCAATATTTAGAGAAATACTCAAAAGACTTCACAAAACATCAAGACCCTCCTTTTAACCATAATACCCTTTAATTTTATAAACCCAAAAAATTAACTCCGAAATTTTATATTAGATAGAAATATAGCATTTTTACAATCTATTAGATATATTTTATTATATTAAACTAATTTTTAACAAATAGAAGCATAATATCAAAAGAAATTAATTAAAGTTAAAAATATTTTTAATATTATGTAAAAAATAATTTTACTATTATTAATGGGGAGATATTTTTAATAATTCTAAATCTATTTAAACCATTAATACAAATACATTATCAAAATAAGTATAGCAATTTAGAATTTTAATATTATTTTAAGTGTTAAAAATAATTTAATATTATTAGTCCATTGAATAGATTATATTATATTTATATTATTTACAAAAATTTTAAAATCAATATTCTAATTACCATATTCAAAGATTATTATAGTAAAAAAAAAAGTTTTGATGTCTCAATTTTCTCAATCATGAGGAATGTTGGTGTCCTTTACCCTAAACCTTATGAAAGATTGTTTACACCAACAGAACAAATTTTTTTCTCGGATGTTCGTAAGAAACAAAAGTAAAATAACTCTAAGATAATCTTGTGTGCTAACATCAATTATTTATGTATATTTCTCTTTTAAAAAGCTCAAACAATGCTCCCTTTATTTTTCTTTAATTAGACAAAAGAAAAAAAATGATGCATGATTTTTCCAAATCTTGATTAGTTACTCCAGCTAATCGGTCATACAAAGGAGTCGGTCACTATGTGCTCAAAAGTCATGACGTTGAAGTTGGAGAAACTCATTTGATAAATAATTAACCTTCCGTAATGCATGATTTTTACAAATCTTGTTTTGTTTTTCATTTTTTTGACTTTAAGGGTTCATTTTAGATTAAGACTCGTGATTTGAATTCAAATCACCTCCTTATTTTTAAAAACCTTAATTTACCTTCACTTTTTGTAACAAAAATTTAAAAAAAAAATCATCAACATACCTCTTTTTTAATCTTTTGAATGAGAGATAACTTGAAATTTTTAAAAATAAATAGGCAGTTTGAAATTAACCAATTCAAAAGAGAGTAAATTTTAGATACTTCCCTCTTGAATTAACTATCTTCAAATCACTCCCTTATTTTTTAAAGGGTAAAAACTTATTTAATCCCTATATTATGAGGTTAGTGTCCATTTAGTTCATATATTTTTAAAAATACCTCAAAATACACCTACTGTTAACTATTGACACTCGTCCCATTTTTTTATTCTTTTTATCTTATTTTTACAATACTACACTCTTACAGTAATGTTTCTTTTTTGGATATTAATAAAAAATTAGATTATCAAATTAAACCCAAAAATAAAATATAAACAAAAAGATATATATTAATTTTTGTGGAAGCTCATATGTGTCCAAAAAAATTAAATTATCAATTATTTTAGAAAAATTAATATTTTAACTCTTTAGCAAAGTGTTCCACAAAAATTAATATATCTTTTTTTCCTTTTTGGTGTTAAAATGGTAGTTTTTTTAATAATATCTAAAAAATAAGTCAAAAGTAACAAAATGTAATGGAAATCATGTCAATAATTTAACGGTAGGGATGCTTTGAGGTATGTTTAAAAATACAAGGATTAAACAGACACTAACCTTAAAATATAAGGACTAAATAAGCTTTTAATTTTTTTAAAAACCTCAAGTTATTCTATTTTTTGTGTTAAGGATAAGGAAAAGATGGAGGTTTGATGAACTTTTTTTTTTGTCTTCTTAACAAAAATGGAATAAATTGAGATTTTTCAAAACAAAGAGTCATTTTTAAAAATAAAGAATTGTGTGACCTCTTAGTCGTTTATTTTGGAGGTTTATGCATATGTGAGTAGGATATGCAAGGATTAAAGAAGGGATTGGGAATCAATTGGTTGTAGAATAGTTTGTATAGTAAGAGGATTGCAACATATGCTAAAGTGTACGATTAGGCAAAATGGATGTGAAAAACTAAAATTACAGAAGAAGAAAAAAAGAGAATGGAAAAATAGAGGATATGTCCGATGTGAAAAGGAGAACTAAGAAGAGGATGAGATAACCTTAGTTACAGCTCGAGAAGGAACTCAGATAATAGACGTTTTTATGACAAAGACTTGCTTAATTACAGATGACCAGAGAGGCCATGACGAAACAAAATGTTGAAAGAAGTTTGATAGAAGAAACAAAGGTTTATGGATAATGATAAGCTTTATTGAAAAGTCTGAATGAATAAAACTAGAGTTTTGAACCCCTTTTATAACAAGTCCAAATATCGCGAATTTACTAAAATAAGCAAATCCAAAATCTAATATGATAATTAAATTCTCCTAACCAAAATAAGAAAATGAGAACAAATGGCATTAAAGTGCAAGTTCTAGAAAAAAAATAAAAATCCTAGTAGAATCAAGAAAAACAAGAAAGAATCTTAAAACTAAAAAATGATCAGGAAAGAAATAGAATTTTTGGTTTGACCATGGGGCAAAATGGCTTATACAGAGTTTTGTTTATCTCATTACAAGCTTCAAAACTATATATTATATACTGAAAACAAACATTTGTAGCCCAAGTTATGGCCTCCGGAAGGTATACTGTTCGCTACATACAACACCTACATCAAGCCAATTTGTGCTTGGTAAAAAAAAAATCTTGAAGAGAGGAAGTCTCACCAATAGGCAAGGCCAAGAAAGAGCAAATGACTATAGGAAAAGCAAACGGGAGAACTGAGTAAGAATAATAAGATGTGTCACCTCTAGTTTGGAGAGGATCAAGATTATATATAGGGTAAACTTAACTGAGCAGAGTGGGAGATTTACACCTCTAAACAAGAGTAGAGCAAAAATATTTATTGTGACTACAGATAAGGGCTATTGATCCCACCAAAACCAATCATGAGACATATGTGTCCAGGTATGGAACCACAAATTGCTGATTGACACTAAAAAGTGTATATTCAATAAAGATAAAATTATTATTTTTTCACTTATTGTATCAATTAATGCGTTCATTATTTCTAAATTATTTTAATACTCCCCAAATATATTTTATGTTAAATTAATTCGTAATTTGTTAATTTTTATCTTGTAAATATTTTTCAAGAATAAAGATGGAATTGGAAGTGAAAGCGGAAATAAAGAAGAACTATTGGAACACAATTGAGGAGATCTAATAATAATAAAATAAAAATTAAAAACAAAAAAACAAAAAGACAAAAGAGTAAAAGGCAATCAAAACATTGGTTGCCTGAGGAGGCCATCACGCCTCCTGCCCATGACACTTCTCAATATTTATTTAAATTATATTTGAGAGTAATACACTTTTGAGTCATGTCAAGTTTTTAGTGCCGTTGCCAGGGAGTTTTCTAAATTTAGTGTTAGTTTGTTTTTACTTTATTTTCATTTTTTTTGTTTTGTCTTCACCATCTTTCCGTTATTTTATTTTATTCCCATTTTATAAAACTTCAGTTAGCACCCCTCTTCTTTTCAAACCTTAACATCATCCATAAAATTTATGAGAAACTTCATCTTAGCCCAAAAATCTTTACAAATCAGTCCCCAAATCAAATTTATTTATTTAAATTTCTGCAATTTACTTTCCGCATTTATTTTTAATGGTCAGTTCTACCGCCTGACTGTTATTTAAATTTTGTTAATTTATGTGTTTTTGTTTAAATCGTCGGTTCTACCTCCTAGCATTTTAATTTCACTTTACTAATTTATTTATATGGTCGGTTCTACCGCCTAGCATTTTAAATTTAGTTTATTTATTTTTGTGCATTAATTTATTTAATTTTATGTTTAATTATATGGTTGGTTTTAAAATACTGCCTAAATGTTTCATTTAATGGCTGGTTTCACCTCCTAATTTATTTATTTTTTAGTTTGTTTATTTTTATTTCGTATTTTTTTTGCTTATTTAATTTTTAGTTTATTTTTGCAATTTTCATTTAGCATTTTTGCATCATTAGTTTAGCACACATCATTAGCATTGCATGCGTCATTGGTCTCGTACAAATAGTGGTAAATTAATTAGAAAATCACCTTCACCACCCTTAAATATGGCTGACATAGGAGCTAAAATTTTTTCGAAGCACGAAAATGACCAAGCCTTGTGAAATCTTCATGAACAACCTAGGACTCTTAGAGACTTCATGCATCTTGCTAAAACAGGGTCACCATCATGCATAGTTTTCCCTCCTGATGCATCACGTTTTAATTTCAAACCTGGTATCATTCAACTTCTTCCTACTTTTCATAGTTTTGAGTCTGAAAATCTATATTTGCATTTAAGGGAATTTAAGGAAGTTTGTAACACAGGTACTAATCAAAATTGTAGCATGAATATAATCAGGCTTAAGTTTTTTCCTTTCTCACTTAAGGATAAAGCTAAAACTTGACTACAAAATCTTAGGTCAGAATCCATCAGAACTTAGGATAAAATGCAAGCACAATTTTTGAAAACATTCTTCCCACCCCCACAGAACAAATTCTTTCAAAAGACATCACTACTTTCACTCAAAAACCAGGAAAAACTCTCTACCAATGTTGAGATAGGTTAAAGAACTACTTAATATTTTCCCACATCACGGTTTTGAAACATGGAGATTAATGTCTTATTTCTACGAGGGATTAACATCCCAAGGTAGACAAGTCATTAAAATGATGTGTAATGGTGAGTTTAGGGATAAAAATCCTGAAGATGCATTAGACTATCTTGACTATATAGCAGAAAATGCACAACACTGGGATACAGTTGGGTCTTATGAGTCATCAAGTAAACCTTAGTCATCTCCATCTGGTGGAGGCATGCATAACCTTAGGGAAGACCATGATTTTCAAGCCAAATTTGCATCATTAGCTAAAAGTCGAAGCATTAGAGTCGAAAAAGAATGATCATGTAAAGTCTGTTCAAATCCAAATCCATACTCTCAAACTTACAACACTAGTTGAAGAAACCACCTAAATTTCAGTTGGAGAAATGACAATCATGCACAACCTTCACAACCAGTTCCTCCACGTCAAAATTTTCAAAACTCTCAAAGTTACCCACCATATGTCCCACTACCAAGAAAAACTCTGGAAGACACATTGCATTCGTTTATTGAAAAACAAGAGTCGATCAATAACCAAATGATGCAAACCTTAACCAATTCGACAGACATTATCTCCAAACTTACATTTGCTTTGACCATATGTGAAAAAGGAAAGTTTCTTGCTCAACCTGAACCAAACCCCAAGAGTCAACAACATCCTCAAATGGGAAATTCAGGAAACCAAAATATGAGTCAAGTCAAATTGGTTACAACTCTTTGTGGTGGTAAAGTGGTCGAAAAACACATTGTAGACCCTCGTGAAACTAGCAAAGATTCAATTTCAGAAAATAAGGAAGAGTCTATCGAACCTTTAACCCATGAAGAAATAATCAACTTTCCTCTTATACCCCCATTTCCTCAAGCACTAATCAAGCCAAAGAAATCAAACCACAGTCCAAAAATTTATGAAGTTTTTAAACAAGTTAAAGTCAACATTCCTCTGCTGGATATCATTAAACAGGTGCCTTCTTATGCTAAATTTCTAAAAGATCTGTGCACAGTGAAAAGGAAACATAAGGTGCAAAAGAGAGCTTTTCTAGCAGAATAGATAAATTTTATTTTCTCAACTAATAATGCTTTGAAATACAAGGATCCTGGTTGTCCAACTATTTCTTGCACTATTAGGGATCATAAAATTGGACATGCTTTACTTGATCTTGGTGCCAGTGTTAATTTGCTTCCTTACTCAGTGTACCAACAATTCAATCTCGGTGAGTTTAAACCAACTTCTACCAGTTTTTTACTAGCTGATAGATCAATTAAGGTTCCAAAAGGAATAATTGAAGATGTTTTAGTCCAAGTCGATAAATTCATGTATCATGTGAATTTTATTGTTCTAGAAACGGAACCAATTGCTAATGAATGCAAATAAATTCCTGTTATTTTGACCATTTTTAGCTACTGCTAATGCTTTGACAAATTGCAGGAATGGATTAATGAATTTATCTTTCAAAAACATAACACTAGAACTCAATGTGTTGAACATGTGTAAACAACCTCACCACCAAGAAGATGATGATAAAGAGAATGAGGAAATTGATCTCATCGAGACAATCATTGAGGAACACATTCAGGATGAGAATTTTACAAACTCTACTGAAATTTATTTTGCTGATTCTTTTGAATCAAGTAAAGAATTAGATTGTGATACTACTAACACATGCCCTACACTTGATTCAATGCAAGTACTTATAGGCGACGATGACCAATCTAACTTTGAAAATACGGTGCAACCTGAAGAACCAAACAAAGAGGAAGCACCAGAGCTCGAATTAAAGCCCTTATCAGAAAAATTGAAGTATGCCTATGGCAGCAGACATATTTGGTGGTAATTTCTTCTCCACTCACGCATGATCAAGAAGGTAAGTTGTTATCTGTACTGAAAAGGCATAAAACTGCATTTGGTTGGACCTTAAAAGACATAAAAGGCATTAATCCTTTAATTTGCACACACCGAATACACTTAGAGGAAAATGCCAAAACAACCCGTCAACCACAAAGAAGACTAAACCCTCATATAAAAGAAGTGATAAAGAATAAGGTCCTTAAATTACTAGATGTATGAATTATCTACCCTATCTCTGATAGTAAATGGATCAGTCCAACTCAAGTAGTACCAAAGAAATTTAGAATAACTGTTGTAAAAAATGAAAAAGGTGAACTAATCCCAACATGAATTCCATCTAGTTGGTGCATGTACATTGATTACAGAAAATTAAATGATGCCACTAAAAAAGATCATTTTCCCCTTCCATTTCTAGACCAAATTCTCAAAAGAGTAAATGGACATCCCTAGTACTGCTTTCTTGATGGCTACTCTGGCTATTATCAAATTCCTATAGCCTTAGAAGACTAGGAAAGACCACATTCATGTGCCCATTTGGAACATTTGCATTTAGGAGAATGCCCTTTGGACTTTGTAATGCTCTTGCAATATTACAAAGGTGCATACTAGCATTTTTAGTGACATGGTTAAAAATTATATAAAGATTTTTATGGATGATTTAACTGTATTTGGTAATTCTTTTGATACATGTCTTGATAATCTAGAAAACGTTTTGAAAAGGTGCAAAGAAAAATGACTAGTTTTAAATCGGGAAAAATGTCATTTCATGACCACTTCTGGAATTGTCTTAGGGCATATTGTGTCTTCAAAAGGAATCGAAATTGATAAAGCCAAAGTTGAAGTCATTTTGAAATTACCCTCACCAAAGATAATAAGAGAAGTCCGTTCTTTTCAAGACATGCAGGATTTTATAGGAGGTTTATAAAAGACTTTAGTGCCTTATCTAGACCAATTTATAACCTCTTAATAAAAGACATATAATTTGAATGGACTAATGATTGTCAACAAGCTTTTAAAAAAATAACTACTCTTTTGACATCAACCCCAATAATGCAACCCCTTGATTGGTCTTTACCTTTTGAGCTAATGTGTGAGGCTAGTGATTATGCCGTTGGTGCTGTTCTGGGTCAAAGAAAAGAAGGTAAGCCATTTTTCATCTATTATGCAAGTAGAATTTTGAATATGCTCAAATGAATTACACTACAACTGAGAAAGAACTATTTACTGTAATATTTGCATTGGATAAATTTCGTTCGTATCTAATTGGTTCATCTACTGTTGTTTATTCTGATCATGCTGCTTTGAGATATTTAACGTCAAAATAGAATGCCAAACCAAGGTTGATACGATGGGTTTTGCTACTTCAAGAATTTAATTTGACAATCAAGGACAAAAAGGACGCTGAAAATGTTGTTGCAGATCATCTTTCAAGACTTACAAATGAGTCTTCAATTGAAACAACACCCATCAATGATTCTTTCCCTGATAAATTTTTGTTTTCTATAAATAAAATGCCTTGGTATGCTAATATTGTTAATTATCTTGCAACAGATGAAATGCCATGTGATTGGAGTTCCAAAGATAAGAAGAAATTCTTAACAAAAGTAAAAAGCTTTTACTGGGATGAACCATACCTGTTCAAGTACTGCTCCGATTAAATTTTTTGAAGATGCATACCAGACGACGAGATAAGTATGGTCATTAATTTTGTCATTCTAAAGCATGCGGTGGTCATTTTTCTTCAAAAAAAAAACAACTGCAAAAATATTGCAATGTGGATTTTATTGGCCTATATTATTTAAAGATTCACATGCATTCTGTAAAATGATAGGGTCTATTTCAAAGCGAAACATGATGCATTTAAACCCCATCCTTGTCATTGAAATATTTGATTGTTGGGGAATTGATTTTGTGGGCCCTTTTCCATCATAATTTGGATTTATATATATTTTAGTTGATGTTGATTATGTTTCAAAATAGATCGAGGCGATTTCTTGTCGACACAATGATCACAAGATTGTGATTCACTTTTTAAAAGAAAATATTTTGAGCAGATTTGAGTGATGGAGGTAAGCACTTTTACCTCAAGCCATTATCGGTGATGGAGGTAAGCATTTTTATAATAAGCCATTTGAGTGTTTAATGAAGAAGTACGAAATTAAACATAAGTTTACTACCCCTTATCACCCTCAAATAAGTGATCAAGTTGAATTAGCAAATAGGGAAATAAAATAAATTTTAGAAAAGACAGTTAATCCAAATAGTAAAGATTGGTCTCTTCGACTAATTGATGCACTTTGGGCATACCGTTCTACTTTTAAAATATCTTTAGGAATGTCACCATATCGGCTTGTTTATGGAAAATCTTACCACTTACCAGTAGAACTTGAACATAAATCATTTTGGGCCATTAAAGCTTTTAATTCAAATCTTGATTATGCTGGTAATGTGCGTAAATTGCAAATAAATGAACTTGAGCAATTAAGGAATGATGCATATGAGAATTCCAAAATTATTAAGGCAAGAACAAATTTTTCATGACAAAAGAATTTTTCAGAAATCATTTGAAATTGGTCAAAAAGTGTTGCTTTATAATTCTCTTCTTCATTTATTTTCAGGGAAGTTAAAGTCAAAGTGGAATGGTCCATTTGTTGTAAAATATGTCTATCTATATGGAGCCGTAGAAATTGAGAATCCAAAGGATGGTGTCATATTTAAAGTTAATAGTCAAAGATTGAAGCCATATCTGGAATACCAACCACATGAAGCAGATACCGAAATCCATTTGAGTGACCCACCAAAATTTGATTAAGCCTTTTCATTTTAACATTTTATGAATCTGATTTACTGTTACTTTATCGTTTGAATTATTTGATTTTTTTCTTTTTCCTTTTCCCTATGTCTTGAATGGAGTGCATTGCATTGTTTTAATTGTGTGTTGTTTGACAATTGTGATTTACCTCACCAAATTTTTATACTTGTCGTGAGTACCTCCATGAAAAATTTCCTTTTCGATCATCTTAAAACACTTTTTCATGTAAAATTTCACTTGAGGAAATTACTCTGATTTTTAAATTACATCTCATTTGGGATCTGTAACCACAAGCATTAGCATTTCACGTGAAAGATCTAGAAAGACAACTAAAGAAAATAGAGGATGGTATTTATAAGCTGCAATTGGAACTGGATTCAATAAAAGGACGAAGGTGAGTTATATTGCTTGTGTGTTTTTGTTGTTCTTTTTCACTTTTGATTTAATTTTGCAGATTTAATTCATTTTGTTTTGATTCACTCTTCCGTATAAATAGCGGATAATGGTACTCCGTGATTGTTTAAGTCAATATTCTCAGTTTCCCACAATAATTGAAACCTCAATGTCAAGCATGGAAGAAATACAACAAAATTTGCATCAACATTTTCCTTCTCTCCCTCCAAATGCTCTTAAGAAGATTTACAAAGCTCATGTGAACGACTGCATTTGTTAATGATCAATGGGATTCATGTTGACATTCGCTGGTTAATTGAAGCAAAGGTCTGATTGGTAGGTGAGTTTTCTGATCCATTCATTTCCTACATGCCTGTTTTTGGTAAAAGTACATTTGCTAAGAAAAGAAGAGATAAGCGACTTGGCTCTGAATGTTCTCACTGTGTAAGAATTGCTTGCACAAATCCACATTGTAAAGCTTTAGGAATGGTTTCTGTAAATTGTGAAGATAAAATAACATTTTTAAGGATGGCGTGAGTAAAAAATCGTTGGATGATATCTTACGATCTCTTGAGACGCATCTGAGTGGATATGTTCGTGAAGTTCAATTTTTGTGGAAGCTGTTCTAAAAGGAAAGTGCACAGTTTAGTCTTGGGAATTTGACTCTAAAAGACCCTGTTTGCCAGTTTATAAGAAAACTGGAACCTCGACCCATAGAGGGTGTTCAAGCTGTTATTGGACTTAAAACCAGAGGAAGATGTGAGACACAATCACAACTACCAGTAAATATCCTTTTATTTTATTGTTCTTTTATCTTTTGCATTATTATTATTATTGTGTGTTTTTTTTCTTTATTTATCTAATTACTATTTGCTTTTTCTTTTCACTATTTGCCTTTGAATTATTAAGCTAAAAACTTCATGCGTCATTTGACAAACACACCACCTCATTTACAGATATATATCATTATGTATGTCACCAAGATCCTCAAATAGGAACTTCTTTTCAAGCACCCACAAATTGTTTCTTTTTAGAATTATTCTAATGGCAGCAACTTCAAGCAGTCAACTTAAAAATATTTATGTGCTTTCTAGATTTCGCTTGGAAAGTATAAGGAGTTCATTCAAGTAGCCATAGACCTTGGCCACGCTATAGCAAAGAGAAAACTACATCTTGTATATCGAGGAGGTGACCAAGGGTTATCAAAGCTTGTCTCTGAAGCTGCTTTCGTTCGAGGAAGCCAAGTGTTAGGCATCATTCCAAAAACTTTAAAACCTTTAGGATGTCTACCAAACCCACCAATTGGAGAAGAGTTAGTTGTTTCAGGTATGCAAAAAAGAATATCTAAAATGTTGAATCATGCTGACGCTTTTATTTTCTTGCCAAGAGGCTTTGCAACTTTAGAGGCGCTAATTACATTTGCTTCTTGGGCCCATTTGAATATCCATAAAAAACCCATCGGTTTGTTAACTATTAAAAACTTTTATGATGGCTTAATAACATTTCTTAATCATGTAATAAAATATTACTTTATTCCATCCTCGGCGAAAAAACTCTTCATTTGTGTTCCTACTGCTAATGAGTTACTTGATCTTTTGCAAGCTTACAAACCAGAGCCAAATCGCATGACTTTGGCGTTGGATTGGGCAACTGATGATGATGGCAGTAACTCTTGTAAAAAGTGTAAATTAGAATTAACTCTCTATCTGTAAATATTTCTAGCAGTAGCCAGGTGATATCTTCTAAACTCTACTCCTTTCTTTAGACATTGAGGACAATGTCTCCTTTAGGTTGGAGGGAGAGAATAGCTGATAATTGTGGAACGTCTCAGTTCTAGTGATGTTTTTACTAATTTTTGTTGTAAAGACTGACTTTGGATAAAAATTAGAGTCGAAGATGGCAGAATATAGAATGTAGTGTCTTTAGAAACGCATCTTCTTAATTTTTGTATTTTCTTCCAAAAAAATAAAAAAAATGTTTCTAACCTTTTGTTTTCAGTCTTTTTCTCTTTTTTCTCTTAATCATCTTCCTTAAGTTTCTACAATCAGTCCTAATTTCTTTTCGTGTTTCTTTAAAAAAAAAAAAGAGTTTTCTTTTTCGGTGTGATCTTTTAACAATGGATAACATGATGAGTTTCAAATTTTGGTATTTGTATTATCTTTGGCCTTGAGTTATGTTACACTATGTTTTTCCGTTTGCATGTTAAAACACAAATTGAGAAATTGGATGAGTGAAATTAATTGAGCCATTTGGAGGAATGTACATGTTATGAAAAGACCAAGTGGGTTTTTGAGCCTGTTATCCTTAGAGAATAACCTTGTTTGCTTATACAACTTCACAATTTATTGTACAAGATCTCAATATTTAAAAAAAAATTTGTGCAACTGCATCGAAAAGTCTATTGAACTAGTGAATATGAAAGATTATATAGAATCCTAAAAGATGACAGAAGGCCATCTTCGATCCGTTTGAACTTTTCTAGCTAACCTTATTATAAAGAATCCATAGTTAACACCTTTAAGCCTTTGAAAAAAAAAAAAACATTTTCGTTGGTAACCTATCATATTTTCCTACTCCAATGAGGAGTATCACCTTATGTTTATGTTTTTCATCACCCAACTATGTTTAAAAATAGAGATAGTTATGTATTCCTAATAATGGTGCTATACAAAAAAGAAAAAAAAAGAAAGATGATATGTATATATCAATTAATAAAAAAGAAAAAAATCCAAGCAAAAAGAAAAAACACCTTCTAATCTCCAAAAAGTCCCCCATCTTTCAAACATATATTTTTGTTTTTTCTATTACCTTTTTTTGTTAGCCATAACCCTAGCCTATGTTATATCCTAATAAAAGTCCTTCTCGATTTTTGGGAACTATAGTCTGAAGTAAAAGCTGATAATATGGACTAAAAGATGTAGTGATGAGTAAAAATAAAAATAAAAATAAATTTTGCTAGTAACTCATTGGATTTGAGATCATTTTATTTCTAAGTTGTGAGCATTATTTTTTCATCTTGGTGAAAGCATGTGATATTATTTATTATTCTCTCAAATTTAACATTTTTTTAGAGTGACAAATTAATTTGGAATATATCTTCTTTTAAGAGAGTCACTCTTAATTGTGAGATTTTGGGGTTTGATGTATTATTCTTAAAAGTGGTTTAATTAATTTAGCTCTAACGATTGATCATTTTACAGGATTTTACTAAACTGTTTTGAGAGCGTGTGATTTTCTTTAGGCTGAAGATAATGCTTATACTTTTATTTGATTATTGTCATTAATCTGATAAAGGAAGTAAACATAATTTTTCAAAAAAAAATATTTTCAATTTGGTTTTGAAATTTCTCTAAATTTTTATCGCTTAAATTGCTAGGGCCTAGTAATAAGCTGGTTTGGGGGTGTGATTGACACTAAAAAGTGTACATTTAATAAAGATAAAATTATTAGTTTTTCACTTATTGTGTTGATTGTGTTCATTATTTCTAAATTATTTTAATACTCTACAAATATATTTTATGTTAAATTAATTTGTAATTTGTTAATTTTTATCTTGTAAATATTTTTCAGGAATAAAGATGGAATTGGAATTGAAAGTGGGAACAAAGAACTACTGGAACACAATTGAGGAGATCTAATAATAAAAAAATAAAAAATAAATAAAAAACAAAAAGACAAAAAGACAAAAGAGTAAACGGCAACCAAAGTATTGGTTGCCTGTGATGTTCAGGAGGCCATCATGCCTCCTGGCCATCACAATTCTCAACATTTATTTAAATTATAAAAAATAAAATAATGAAATAATGATAAATTAAATAAGAATCAAAAGAATGAAGATCAGGCAATTGTTGCCTATAAAAGCCGAAGTATTGGGAAGCTGAAGGGGGAGAGCTATTTTGAGAGCTTAAGCCGAGAGAGAATAGAGTGCAGCTAAAGAATTTCTTTCTTTGTTTGTTTCTTTTATTTTCTTTTCTTTTCTTGTTTCCATTTGTATCAATTTTCTTAGTACTATATTTCAAAAAGTTTATATCAAATAAAAAGAGTATTGTGTTTTGTTACAATATGAGTAGCTATAAGCCGAGGTGAAGGATGAAGCTCAATATTTCAAATTATTAATCATTATTATTTTCTCAAATGAGTTTTTAAGTTTATTTAATTCTTTTCTAATTATTTTTATATCATGTTAATTTATAAATCTCACTAGATTTTATGGTATTTTGACTAATGTCGACATAATAATATAGTGTGGCATATTAGGTACTATATTCTATATTTATCCATAAACATAGAATTAAATGATATAATAATTAATTGGTAAAAGTGAGGCAAAATATAAATGAGAGAGTATTAAAATTATAGTTTAAATACAGAGGGTGGATCCTAAACCTTAGCTTATTTTTAAATTGATTTCAAATAATTTCTTTTCCCCACAATTAATTCTCTTAGTTTTACTATATTTAAAACTCCCTGTGATTCGACCCCGGTCTCACTGAGTTATATTATAACTAGACACTCTTATACTCGAGAGTAATACACTTTTGAGTCGTATCAATTGCATAGACTTGAAAAAAGAGATTGAATGGCTTATATAAAAGCCAATTTCTAAAGCAAATGTGAACACGAAAGAAGAGATGGGACTAGATGAGACAACAAAGACATTGTGGTAATGGTGATTATGGAGTGGCAGACCTAGCAAGGGACTTGAATTGTTCGAGGTGGAATTATAGTTGATACTCCTTGAAAAGTTATGATGTGAATTTTAATGTTCCAATACCAAAGAAACAATTAGTTCAAAGAAAACTCATCAAAGCCCTCAAATTCTTTTTTTTTTTAAGATGAAAAGATCTGAAAGCCACTATCATGGGTTCCTAATATCTAATTTGGTTTAGACACATAAAAGAATATTGACTTCCCATATACACAGAGGTGGTTATCTGATTCTGTTCAAATTGGTTGGAGTCCATATAAAGTTTTAGTGCACATGGTTATTTTCCCAACCGACTTTTTGAAACATATGATATGAAGTTTGAGGACATACAACCGGATGACTCAACTTATCCAAGTTGACATGAAAAGCGGAGAGTACCTAGCGGTCCATGAACAGAAAGAAGAATCACTTGTCCATACAGGTTTCTAAAAATTGAAGGAGCTGGCAGCTTCATCAGGGTGGTGAGCCACTTGCTTTCTGTCCCAAAATTATGTGTATTTATAATAAGGTGGTTAGCCGGCTTAATTGTAACGATTAGTAGTTTGCTAGAGTTGGCAATGGGACATAATTTGATAATCTTGATCAAAGGTGCTTGAGGCAGTTGATTGACGTAGGAAGTTAATTTCGGTTAATTTAGGAATTTTAAGATTCTGGAATTTTATTTTGGGACTTTTCATTTTCATTAGAGTCAATTATTATATTTTATTATTTTAGGGCTTTGTATTTTCATTAGAGTCAATTAAGGTATGAGATTTAGTTAACTTAGGGAAGTATCTTTTGTTTCTATTATAATTGTGATTTAGTTTCCCTTTTTAAGTTAACTTGGAGAAGTGGGTTTCCTTATTATAAATAGAGAAGTTTTGTAATTATTTTCATAATTTAGATTCAATTATTCAATAAAACACCTATTCATAATTCCCTCTAGGTATTATCTATCAAAATCTCTCTTGTAAAGTCGTTTGGATTACAGCGTCATCTAATCTCGTTTTACACGTTATTAAAAATCTCATTGAGTCATCTAGTTTAGAACAATATCTAATCATGCTTTGATTAGAGCGTAACCTAATTGCATTGGCTTAGTTCAATATTAAAGCGAAATCTAGTTTTTCTACCCGATCAATTTCTGCTTTCGCTACTCCTCACTCCATCACTAATAAGTTCATCAGAACAAATGAAAAAGGCCCTTAGAATTAAAGCCATTGGATTAACAAGTCTGTATCAAAGAGATTTGGTCTTATACTTTATAATTACATTTGAAAAAGAAAAATTCTAATTGCAACTAATTTTTCATTTTTTTCATTTAAAAGTGATCAAATTTATCTTTCTTTATTGTGAGGTCTGAAAGATTTGATTCAAATTGTATTCTTTGCGCGCTTAGATTAATTGCACTTAACTAGAACAAGATTAACAAATATATGCTCTCAAATGATACAATATTGAAAAATATCAATGGTAACAAAATAGATTCATTATTATTTTGGAGGTTTGAGTAAGTTGAAAAATATAAACGGTTACAAAATATATTCATTATTATTTTGGAGGTTTGAGTAAGTTGAAGCATCTCAGCTTAGGTGGTAATTAACAAACTCAACCTCAACTGTAGTGTCTTATCTTCTCCATCTTCGTTAAGAGAATTATATGGGATTCAAAGGAATTTTTTATGTTCAAGGTAATTAAGCCTAATGTCACGGGATTAGTATTTTGTGCAATGAACCCATGCGGTATTTAGACAACCTTTGCCGAATGTTGCTAAGTAAGCCTTGAGCTTCTCGACTAGTTAAGCCTAGAGGTTTTCAAAAAGCTAGAGAGAAGAGAGCAACAAAGCCAAATGAGAGAAATTGTATTACTCGCAAAGAGATTACAAGAGAGCTTACAAGCGTATTTGAGTTGCTTGCTCAAAGCTTGATGCTCAAATGCTAAATGCCATGCCCTATTTATAGGGGAGGCTTGCCAAGCTCAAAAGCTCTACCACTTGCCTAGAATTCTAGATATTTACATGTGGTAGAAATGCGTAGATAAATCTAAATAGATACAAGCTTCAGTGTGCTAGAGTTGCCTAGAAATTTTCAAAATCGGGCCAAGCTAGCACTCTTAGCCTTGTCTTAGACTGTCTAGCCCGAATGTGTGGGCAATTGAGCTAGTAACTTGGGTGGTCCGCACTTCTCATTTTATCTACTACCTAAATTTATAGATCTTCAACAATATTTAATTATATTGATTAGTTCAGAGGAATCAAATTCTAACAGGCTTTATTAAGCAACCTTTCATTTACTCTATCAATCATTAATTCATACGTATAGTACTTTTATTTTTTAAGTTATAGCCTAATTGCAACCTAAATTTTATTAAATTAAATACGTAAGTAGAAACATAATATTGATAGCCTAAATTTTATAATAACTAGAAACATAATACTAAAATAAATATATAAAATTTAATTTATTTTCAATATTGTAAAATAACTTTTTTATTATTATTAATACATGAGATAAAATCTATTTAACCCAAAGACTTATCTAAAATTTGTATAATAAATTTAAATATATTATTAAAATAAATATAGTAATATAAATGTTAAGACTTATTTTATATATATTTTTTTAATATTATTAGTGTATTAGATAAATTAAACTATTTAAATCATATTTGTATTTATTAAAAACTTTTAAAGTCAAACTTTTTAGTTACTAGTTACCACGAGTATTATAGTTAAAAGAGGTCTTAGTGTCTCCTGACACATTTAATGTGTTTGATTTTCTCCCAAGTATAAGAGTACCTAGTTATAATTTATCTCGGTGAATCCGAGATCGATTCACAAAGAAATGATTTAATTTGTTTACTTAAGTTTATCCAAATAAAAAAAAATTAGAAATATGTAATTTATTTAAGAAAAAGTATAAAACTGAATTAGTTAGGATTATGGATCTAGTCTTAATAATAAATACAGTTTAACAAATTCTTTTTATTTTTATTTTACATCTCAAAAGATTAATTGTATAAACTAAAATTATTTTTCCATTTATTTTATTGTGCATTAAGAATTTAATGTGCCAAAACTTAATTTTTCTACACTAAATCAAAATTCCATTTTTCCACACTAAATCAAAATTCCATTTGTCCACACTAAATCAAAATTCCATTTTTCCATATTTTATACTAAGATATTACGTCATTGTGCCAAATTCCTATTTTTGTCTACAATAAATCAAAATTTTAAAATATAAAATATGAATAAAATTAAATAGAAAAAAATTTAATTTATAAATAAAAAATAGAATTTGATTAAACCATATTTTTACTAAGAGTTTCATCTTCCCCTAACTACTAATATTTAGCTAAACATATTTTAAATAAAAGGAATTTTCTTTAAAAACAAAAAAGAAATAATTAAAAAATGCTTGAAAATTGAAAATAAAACTAATTTTATTTATTGAAAATATAATACAAAGAGAGATTGAAAGAAGAATTTGGGAGAAAAGAAGAGAAGAGAAGGTGTGGAGAGGTGTGTTCACCCCCCCTCGATTTATACTAATGCATGGTAAATTCTCACCACACAAATAAAAAAATCTAATTACATCTTAACCTTACATTTGTCCCACAAATAATCCCACTAATAAAACATAAACCTAACTTACCGACTCAAGAATATCCAACACATTCCACTAACAATTACCATAACTAACATGATAAAAACTTATAATTTTATAATTACTACATTTACCGTGGTAAAAACGTAAATATTTACAACAAAAGTCTTGGATCCTCCTCGACAATGACATAATTTCTCGGATTTTCGGAATCTAAATTTGACATTCATACATTTGTTCGGGACCTCAAATTACATGAAATTATTATTTTTACCTAATAAACACACAAAATCGAATATTTAGAAAAATAATTAGAAATTCACAGTATGGTACACAATTACAAATATAAATTACATTAATAAAATAAAATAACATTTTTATCCCTTAATAAACATATAATTTTGAACACTAATCATCTCCTATTAAAAACTTTGGTTCTATATGATTATCTCCCCTAAGTTTGGGGGTGTGGCTGTTTTTTTTTCCTTCATTTATTAATTTTCATTTTATTAATAAGTTTAATTAATAAAGAGTAATGATAGAAATACCAAATTTTTTAATCCCAAATGATGGGCATTCATTCATTGGTTGATAATTCTTTACAAATCCAAGTGAATTAATTATATTATCTCACCAACCAATTAATAAATGTCAATAATTTGAAATAGTTATTTAGGATAAAAAATTTGAGGTGTATAACACTACTCATTGATAAAAGAATGAGGAAAGGTTTGTCCAAGTCATGCATTATTTGATTATCATCAATCAAGAAAGTGATCAAATTAATTTCTCTCCATGATTTTCAAAAGCTAGAAAATTTTGTTACTTGAAATTGGAAAATAACATCATTAATTATAGAATGGATCAAAATCGCATTATTATCTTTCATGAAATTGATGTATATCAAGAGTCATATTCTTTACTTTTGACAATTCAGTCAACACCAAATTGAACTTTCTTATTTTTACTATTGTTATGATAACTTTTTCGATCCCCAATTATTTATTCATGATCATTACATCATTAATTAGTAGGAATGGCGATTTAACCCAGACCCGGACGAACCCGAATAATCCGGGACGGGTTTAACTCGCACCAGATGAAATAAAATCTGGAATCTGGATGTGATTTTCTAAACCCGGACGTTTCCGGTCCGGATCCAGATTTGGGTGAACCAGCAAATCCAGAACTCGGACCCGAGTGTATTTATTTTTATTTTTTTATATAAATAGAAACAATTGAAAAGAAAAATAGCAGCCTTGCCCTAGTTTCAATTTCACAGCCACGCCGCCAAAGCCAACCAAATATTTCCTCATCAAATCACCGTGAATCGTGCTTTGTTTCTCATCCTCACTAGGGGTGGCAGAAAAGCCCGGTCCGGTCCAGGCCCGGGCCCGCGGGTTGAAATTATGGATAAGGGCTTATAATTAACAAAGCCCATAATATACGGGCTCAATCAAGGGCCTAAATGAAAAGCCCGGGCTTAAATAAATAATATATATTTTTTAAAAAATTGTATAATATATTAATAATAAATCATCATAAAATTGAAATAAAAAACTCATTTCCGTGACAAAATCCCTCATTCCCGTGACAAAATCCCTCATTCCTGTGACAAAATCAATATAATAATAATTATGTATTGGACAATTATGTTTTAAAAATTTACAATTTTATTTAAAAAAAATTTTGAAAATTTGTAAAAGCCCACTGTCAAAGCCCGGCCCCCCTAATTTGGATGGGCTTTAAAAGCGCTTGGACTTTTTAAACAAGATATGGGCCTGGGCCTGGGCTTACCAAAGCCCGCCCTAGACCCTTAAATTGCCAACCCTAATCCTCACTGCCAAAGCCCAAAGCAAATCGCCGATAGTTATCACCACAGAAGGCAGTATAGTAGAGAAAAAGAAGAAGCAGGCAAAGAAGACCAATCCTGAAGCAGGTCCATCTCGATATTGCAATCTCCAGCAAGGCCACGGGCAAGCAATTTCATCAATGATATTTTCGAGAAGTTGGCCCAAGAACATGATTTCATTCATTTTAGGTTCGGATTATTGGAAGGGTATTTGATTGTGATTTGATGGGAGAATGAACAAGGCAATTGCAGAACAAGTAAAGGCCATAAATGGGATCTTGAAAAAAAAAATTATCTTTTAAGATTGTGAATTCGAGAAGCTTTGGTTGAGTGATCTTGTTGATAATAGTCTGGCTTGAGTTATTTAATTTTCATTACTTCATTGTTTACTCCTTGCAGGTTGTAGTAAGAAAAGTTTGATAAAAGATTTTTCAAAGAAAATGAGAGAAATTAGGAGTTCTCTGTTCCCGATGGAATCCTTAGTTGTAGCTCAGCAAAAAGAATAAGAAGATTGAATATGATTGGTGATGGATGGTGGTTATGGTTATGAAATAAGTTATGCATCAGATGATCCAGAAAATATTATCTGAGTTTAAAATCCGAAATCCGAGAACCCAAATTTTTCCGGGTTTAACCCGTACCAAACCCGCACTCAAAATATCCGGATTTTTAATCGGGTCCGGTAAAACGAATTCTCATCTAGATCCAAAACCGAAAAGGCCAAACTCATACCCGGACCCAGATTTTACCATCCCTATTAATTAGAGTTGATCAAACCGCATTTTTTTCCTTCATGGAATTGATGCATGTTAGGTCAATGTTTGGGATGCCACATTGCGTAGGACAATTGGTCGTCCTCGTATTGATTGAAAAGAATCTCATGTTTGGCAATTCAAATTAATGGTGCGCACCACACCAGACTTAATGCAGCATTTGCCTCATAATTGAAACCCATCAACCCCCTCGGAATTAAGGTGGGCCAACATTCATTTTTAAGAATAAAATCTCAAGGTTTTCAGACATAGTTATATAAATCCTCATATCTTCAATAAGGGACTCTAAAATTTCTTGCTAACTAAAATACTATTTGGTTCTATCAATTTAAAAAATTTGACTTTAATATTTTATAATAAATAAAAATATAATATTAAAAAAATAATTTATATTTTAAAAATATTGTATATATTACAACGAATATAATATTATTATTCTATTAGGCAAATTAAACTATCTAGATTATACTTTTATTCATTAAAAAATTTAAAAAGTTACTATCTATTAAAGATATTCTAGTTAAAAAGGGGTTTTAATGTTTCTTAAAAATTTAGGCTTCTACGTGACCACTTCCGTTGATCAAATCAAAGCTTCCGTCCTCGTAGATCTATGGTCAAAATTTGGAACCCCAAAAATTTGACCATATGTTTACAGCTAATGAAAGCTACTTTTTTTGGTGATACATGTATCGTCGCATAGGTTTGGTGATGATAATTCCAATGGTGAAAAAATGATACCAATAGATGCCAAAATGTGATTGGAGCGGGTGGCTTGTGGTGGCGAACGGTGGATAATTATAAAATCTAAATCATAGATTTAAGAAAATAAGACCAAAAACATTTAAGATATTAATAATTATTAAAAATTAATTTAATATAAATAATAATTTAAAAAATATTATTATATACAATACTATACAATATAATACCAAACATTAAATATTATTAAAGTAATATATTAATATAATACAGCTTACTGTAATACATTTTGTATTAAAAAATATAATATAATATGTCAAACACACTTTTAGTGTCACTTTTTAAACAACCTCGAGCTGCTCTTTTTTTTTTGGGACTTAATGATTTCGTCATTAACTTAATTCGATCAGTTAAACTATTAAGTTTGTTTATTTTTTCAACATAATAAAAACTTTCAGTCATTAAGTTATTATGTTATTAATCAAACTCTTTTAGCTTTTTGCCTAATTTAAAAAAGTTTTAATGATATATCATTAAAGAATATTCTCTAGATACCCTAGCTAATTAATTAATTTTCATCCTTACCTAAGTAAAATTTAATACTTTTCATTATTACCATCTTTATAACTTGTGACAATACGGACATAGACTATTATTATTATTATTTTTATTTTTTACTTTCTTCAAATTAGCATTATTTATCTTCATAATTTTTTATGAATATTTTTGTAAAAAAATCATGAACTACAATAAAATTGATTACCATATACAAATTTAGAATTTAAAATATCTTATTCAATTGAACGTGATTTCTGTTATGATAATATATAATCTTACCTAAGTTCTTTGAATATTTATTATTTGTTTAACATTCATAATTTTTAAGGGCACAATATAAAAATATTAATTTTCAGATTTTTTAAATTTATAAAATACAACTTAATATTTGTATTTTGTAATTCAACAAAAAGAAATATAAGCATATTATTCAGATTCAGATATTCAGTTCAATTCACAATTCTGACTAATTAAGGTCTATTCAAAATTTTTTACAAAAAAAAAATGCCACCGTAATTGACATGAACTTTTTTTTAATTTTAAAAATTAAAAAGATCATTGGATTTCAACCCATTTGTTTGGCCTTAAAAGAGCCAGTATTCTTACCATTTGAATTAGCCTTCGCCTCAAATTCAACTTTACTCTTTCCAGGCAACCTTGGTCGATATCAACTTGAATTTTGCTATGTTAATTATTTCAATCCCCCACATTATGCGGTCTTTGTAGTGTAAACTTAATTACACACCTAAATAAGTTGATGATCATTACTCAACCATTAATATTTCAAAAAGTCATTTCACCATCCATGCTATTAGTTTTTCCCTTAAATTTAACTATTGACTATTTTACCATCTTAAAGTATATAATTATGCCTTTAATTATGTGATACAATTATTAGAATATTCATTTTAGCTTAAAATAACTAGAATACCCAAAAAAATAACTTAAATTAATAAAATAAAACTATCAACTCCTTAAAGGATTCAACATATATAATACTATAGCTATTAATAAATTTTTATTATTCTAGCTCAAGGATGAAAGATTCTTCAAGTCTATAGAGCTGGTGCATCTACAAGACTTATTTATTGACCATAATGATCTAAGGGGTAATTTACCTTTGTGTTTGCCAAAAATAACTTCCCTTCAAGGTTTGGGCGTAACTTTCAATTAACTTATATAGGTATCTCCTCATCTCTCCTCATATCTATAATTAGGGCCGGCTTTGCAGTATTTGGGACCTTAGGCGAACTTTTTTTTTTATGAGACCTCTTTTTATTTAGTAATTTCAATACTCAATAAAACAATAAAGAACTGAAAATCCATTTCAGTTTTAATTCTTGAATTTCAACAAATAATCAAGAAGATTCTAAAAATTTTTAAAAACAAAATCTAAAATTTACCATTAGAAATCATACAAAAAGAAGCAAACGAATAAATGAGAACAATACTATTTTCAAATATAATGTTTAGAATAGTAGCACATAAAAGTTGAGATCATGAATTGATGGTTAGATAATGGATATGGACTTTGTATTTCAAGTAACTAATTTTTTCTTTTAATTTTTTGAATGAACTAATGCATGTAATAATCTTCATTGTCGAATAAATTAATGAAGAACAAGAAAATTTTCATCTATAATTTTCTAGATTATAAGATTTTTAGTAGATATTAAAAGGAATACTCAAAGTCAAAGATTCTAATATTGAATAATTGAGTTTTTTTAAGAAGTTGAAAAGATAAAAAATTTACTTATTTTTATTAGAAAAACTAATAATGAATAAATTAATGGTTAGACAATATTATTAATTATATCTATTTAAAAATAAGATAACCAATTATAGGTTTTTATACAAAAAATAATAATTATTAATTATAGGATAATTATTAATTAGAGATATGTCTAATAAACTTTTCTACCACACATAATTTTTTTAAAAGATTTTATTAACTAGAGAATTATTACTAATATTAAAAACTAAGGCCTTTTTAAAATTTAGGACCTTAAGCAACCACCTTATTCGCCTATATTTAAAGCCACCTATGTCTATAATAATCCTTGAAGATCTCACATTTTCAAACAATCGCTTCCAAATTTCAACATCATTTGAGCCATTCTTAAAGTAAATAGATAAATTCATAAATTGTTAACTAATTCCACTCTCCAGTCTCCATGCATAAAGTCTTCTTAATAGATAATTTTATTAGTTGTTTGCTTTTAAGTTAATTCGTATTTTAAACAAAAACGTTTATGTTGTATATATCATAGTGAGAGTTTCTTCAGAACAACTCCCTTGTTCTAACATAGACAAAAAAAAAATGGTAATTTTAAAGGTAAAATAAATAGATGTTGATTATATATCTTGATTTTCATTGATTATGTGATCAAAGTGACAATTTTGATTAATTTCTTTTTCAACGTTAATTTTTAGGTTATCTTAGTTTCAAGGATTTAGAATATTTGGTCATAAATTACACGCTTGTTATTTTTTTCAGCCATTGACTGTCATATTCTAGACTTAACGGTACTTTTCTTGGTTAAGATAATCATTTTCTCTTCACCTCTTATAAAGATCATATTAATTAATTCATTGCTACAGTTAATAGTCTTTAAAAATGGATAGATTTATTGTTTTGATGACTAAATAATGCCTGTTAAGCTGCGACTATGAACAAAATTAGTATTTAATGTAATATGTTAATAGATTTAAGATTTTATAGATTACCAATTGTTATAAGTTAAAGGATGAATTATTTTTCAGGCCAATGAGTTATTGCATCTGCAAGAATTTTTTTTTTAAATTCTTATATTGACCATAATTATCTTAAGGGTATTATAATATGCTTTAGTGCTTAGCAAAGTATGACATCTCCCTTTAAGTTTGATACGTCTCTTTCCATCAATTTACTGGTAATATCTCCTCATCTACCCTCTTTTATCTTACATTAATTGAAGATCTCACATTTTCAAACTATCATTTCCAAGTCTCAATATAACTTGAGCCATTCAAAACTGATCAAGTGTGGAAATAACCAAATATACGTAATAAAATTCTCTTGCCTCCAAAATTCTAATTATATAACTTCTACCTATCTCATTCCTGGTCACAATATGTTGGCATATTTTCCAAATTCCTCTTCCATCAACATCACTAGGAGTATGTTAATCTCTAGAGTGGAGAGTTTCCAACTTGATTGCCAGAAAGCAATACAAAGCTAGACACGCTTGATAATTCTCTTTCGGTAAAATTTAATTAAGTTTAGGGGAATGTTCGGCCAACCCATAGAATTTCAGATTGAGCATTAGATTATACAAATTGATTAAGTGATTAGATGTTAATTTGCTGACGATACATAGATCTCTATCGATTGGTATACAAATGGACGTACTTGTTGTGATAATTGAACCAAAAGATATGAAGCTATGAAGATTTGCAACCGTAAATTGATGAAGTGGGTTTCAATTAGCTTTAATTTTTCAATTGGCATCTGATTGGGCCATTTTTGGTGTAATTTCATGCTGTGTCAGCCATAACAAAAAATCAAACAGCCCCTTCGCATGTTTCTTCCATTTTATGTGCAACTTTTGTGGATCTTATAGGCATGGGTGGAATTTAATATTTTTAATAGTCTCAAAGAATAAGATATTGGCTCCAATAGATTAAAGAAACTTTTATTTACTCTATGAATTAATTAATGCCATTTGGTTTTGAAAAACACTATAATTGAATTCTCATGTTTAATTTGTTTCAAGTTAAAATATTAATTAATTAAACTCACTTTTAGTTCTTGAGGTATTGGCACATTGCCATATTTTGATTTCTTCTTGTTCAATGTTAATTTTTAGATAATATTAATTTTAAGGACTTAATATATTTGGTCTTATTCTAGACTTGATGGAACCTTTTTTTTAATTAGAGGTAATGGGTACTTTTTCTCCTATTATAAGAATTACATTAATTGTTTTATATATTGTTACAGTTAGTGATCTTTAAAAAAGGATAGATTTTTTGTTTTCATGACCAAATTATGCCTGCTTAACGTTGCGACTATCGATAAACTTATTATTTAATGTATATGTTAAAAGATTTAAGATTTTATCTATTTATTAATTATTTGTTATAAGCTAAAGGTTGAACTAGTTTTCAGGTCAATGTGAGTTGGTGCATCCGCAAGAGTTCTCTCTCTCTTTTTTTTTCCTTTTTTTTTTTTTGGGTTAATCGACCGTCCCACTGACTAATTTGAAGATGGAGAGGATGGACGAGACTAATAGACATTTACCATGTTTCCAGATGATGATGACGGTGATTGGATCGAATATTTGTTTGATATTGAGGAATTTGAAAAAACAACTCAGAGAGGATACCCTTTGTTGCCTAATGGAGATGTTATTTGTGGACGTATACTATACCTGCAAGGACTTGTCTACTGTTCTTTAGATGTTTCTGTGATCGCAACTTTCAACGTTGCCCTCAAACAATGGAAAATTCTTCCATATTCTCACATCGGTTATGAACATTTCATTTATTCTGACTACCTAATTGACTCAGGATCAGGTCGTGACAGCAACAATAGTTTATTAATAGGACAGTCTAGAGTACTATTCCAGGACCCATATTCTTCATAGGTTTGATCTATCACAGATGAAGGGGTGTAAAGTTGATAATAATAGTGGTTCATTAAAGGAAAAATCATTGTTCTTGGGTCACCGTCACTATACATCATTACTACTTCCAAGTGGAAGATGAAGATTATGCAAGCGATTCCAGGAATACAATCCATTGCTACGACTACTGGGAGGAAGAATGCACCCAGATATCAGAATTTTATGGTGGCAGACTCGAGCAATATACCTGCGGTCAACCTCTGCCAACAGATTTCCGTTGACTTCCCCCATGTATTTTTGTACCTATGTTCAAAATTTTTGGTCTCATGTTACTTCTTCTGCCAATTCACAATGCTTGTAATCACACACAAAACTTGGAGCAATTGCCGCAGCAGCTAAGCATTCACTGAGATTACAATTGCTGCAGCTACTGGTAAAGAAGAGTTCATTGATTGGAGCAATCAAACTAACCACTTGTGTAATTGATTGTTGTGCTAACAGTTTTATTAACTAAATAGCAACATCACACAAGAAAAAATAAGATACAGATACTCGGCACAAGTTTATTAAGAAGTGGAATCACATTTCGGTGATGAGTTAGTTCCGATATCTTGCGAGCAGGTGCTCTCTCCTGTCTTTCTATGTAAGCTGAGGGAAACCAACCAACCTTGTCCTTGCATTGTGAATTCTGGAAGGAATGACATATGGTGGTAAATTCTGGGAGGAATGACACTTGGTGGTAAACTAGATGTACTGAAGTAGGTTCAGGAAGGAGTATCACTTGGAACAAAAAAGGACCGGAAACTCGATTCCAATTCATTTTTGTTTCGGAATTTTAATTCCTCTTTCTCCAGAAATATTACTTGGCAAGTGTAACATCACTTTCAAAAACGATATATAAAATTTCTGTTATTACTTTAAAGAACGGTCTATAAAATTTCTGTTAAACATCACCGTGACTTTCAACTTCCTTTGTATTAGCATTTTTAAATGCAAGAATAATGATAATACTGAAAAAATCAATAAATAAATAAATACGAATTTTCGTAATTGGGCTAAACCAAATAACAAAAAGACAGATTAGGACATCTCATCTCTTCAAAGTTGGCTTAACTAGAACAACTCCATCTCTTCCTTGAGATTCTTAACAGCTTCACTAACTCCATCCTGAAAGAAGCATAAGTTTGTGAAATTTATTTTCAGTAATGGAGCTACCAGAACAAATAGTAAACCCAAAAATTTACAAGATACAGGCTACAGTAATTCCGACAGCAATGGCTTCAACAAATTCATAAAATAAATAAAAACAAGAACTTGAACAGAATAGATACGGAAACTACTATAATTCAACTCAAACTCAGTAAGTGACATATTTGATAAGTGAATAAGATTCGAATTCCTAGCAGCTAGTCGACAAATTAATCGCAGATATGAGATACGAAAAGGAATGATAATTTAATGGAAAGAAGATCCAATTTAATGCAGATATGAGATACGAAAAGGAATGATACTTAATGCGGCAACCAGCCATAGCATTGATAAAGCTGGGAACAAGAAAGTACTTTAATATGCATTTACCTCAACAGAGATTCTTTCAGCAATCTCTTTTGCACATTCTTTGACTCTGGGAGATAGTGCATACTGAATGGCTTGTGATAGTGCTTCTGCAGCTTCTTTGATGCTAGTGTCGTCTGCATTATCTGGAACCAAGTGATTTCTTTTTAGTGGTTCTGGAGCAACTCCAAGCCAAAACATCCTCTCGGCCCAGTAGAACTGGTCCAGCATGAATGGACACAGTATCTGACATCCAATATTCATAAAGGAGACGAATAAATGAGTCAAAATTATAGCATACAAGTACTATAACAAAAATAAAACTAAAGAAATACAGGTAACACAAATGAACTAATATCCTGGCAAAGACCATTTATACCATGTTTTGACTCAACAAGCTCAATGAAGTCCAGAAAGTTACAATAAATATTCATTTACCACCCTGCCTGTTCTAGATGTAATCACTGTTGGTGAGATTGTCATGGAAAGAAATTATATATACATGCCCTTACTTGACAGCAAAAGTGATGAAAGGAGAAATTTATCCCTAAATTCTTACTACAAATACATAGTAAAGCAAACAAGGCGTCAACAAAAGGTAACATTAGGGAAAAGGAATCTCTGTTGAATACAATATTCAACAAACCACTCTTGAAATTCAATCAAAAAACTGACATCAAACAGAAAGATTGTCACCAGCATTAGGGCAACAAAGATGATCGCACTTTAGCATTTCAACGAATACAGTAAAATTATGTATGGATACAACACAGTATGTATCTTATTTCCAAAGTAAATAAATCAACAATTAACAAGCTCATTTCCTTCTTCCACATATCCGGAAAAAGTGATATTTTCAGAACTTTCTGCAGTATATTCATTTAAAGTTACTCCTGAAAATTAGATTTAAAAGGGGAAAAAAGGAGAAAAATGGGTTTGCAGTTAATTATATTGGCAGAAGAATTCCTATCA
The DNA here is from genome assembly GCA_029633175.1 of Citrus glauca. Taxonomy (NCBI): domain Eukaryota; kingdom Viridiplantae; phylum Streptophyta; class Magnoliopsida; order Sapindales; family Rutaceae; genus Citrus; species Citrus glauca. Next base: position 11,469,021 of record JAQOOD010000005.1, read on the forward strand.
CCATCAAAAATGCATGAGCTTGCTGAGTTATATAGGTGTTTCAATTACAAAGGTTAGGTATGGATGGCTGCCTTTGCACCCAAAGATTTTTCAAAAGTACTAAAAATATATTAGAAGAAAATTGTACATAAAGCAACAAAGTGTTTAGAAATCAACCTGAGGGATTCCTGCATGTAGTGCTGCTGCAGTAGATCCACTGGTTTGAAATTGAAGAAAGTAATGCAAACATGTAAATTAGCTTTGTCGTATTTTGCACTTCTAATTTATATAAAAAAGAATCACAAAATAGAAAGCTCTCACCTTCCTCCATGATGAATTGCAGCCACACATCTTGGAAACAAATACTTGTACGGTACCATTCTGGTTTACATGATAACAATTCAAAAGAAAACATCAAATTCCACGGACAAAACGATCAGAAGGAAACTAATTGACTAAAATAAACATTTAGTAGTAAAAAAGAAGCAGTTGTCTAACTCTCAGGACATTAGTTATTCTAGTTACGCAGTCAGATTGCCCTTTTTTCATTTCCATTACCAAGAAGCCAACTGTTTTATATATTGTATTAGTTGATTTATTTGAAGACACTAGTTCATTTAAGATTGCATGCCTTACAAAGCTCCATTTGGAGAAGTCCTAATGGAAATTTAAAAAAAAATACTAAGGGCTCATTGCTATCGTAATTTCACAAAGAGGGCACCAAGGTCCCAAGTTTCCACGAGTCTCATACATAGACATCCACGTTTCCAAAACCAGTTCTATAACAACAGAGTAGAAAATGGGTTAAATCAAAAGTAATTGTTAATTCACTTTTTGTGAGCTGATCGCAAGAAATGTTGCTCAAATCAGCAAGGAATGTCATTGACACCAGAAAAGATTTCTCTATTAGTGATAGCTTGCAATCATGTTTCAGATAGCTAAATCTTATCTAACCAACACTAGGGCTTGCACATTTATGTCATGAAAAGAAAAACTCACAATGTATATCGTACAGCTCTATTTTTGTTGCTTCACAAGTGAAAGTTTTCATCTTTTATTCTTCAGTTATCTTAGCTCAAATTCAATAAGAATTTAAGATATACTGACCCAGAAAAGCAGAAGAGCTTGCCATCAAAGATAGAGATCCCATATTGAGTGATTACTCTTTGAGTTAAAACTGAAGATGTTCCAGGAGCCATCACTCGGATAGCTGTGTCTAAAGGTTCGTATCCAGCTGTGAAAAGGACAAATCTAGAAGTTGTGGTGTGTAGAACAGTTTGTAAAACCCGAAGAAATGCTTCAGGATTCTTTAAAAAACCCATGCTGCAAGAAGAAAAGAGAAATGTGGCTTAGTACAGGATAAGTAATTAAAGTTCCAAGTCCAAGTGCACCAATTAAGGAGAAATCATCCCACCACACAAAAGCATGACACTTTTTAATAGGCTATACTTAGAGGAATTACACTTTTAATTCCATAATAATATCAAATTGTCAGCTGATATAACATGGTTTTCTAGTAAAAGAATGAAGTAAAAGTATCTTAAGGAACCAGAAGAATAAAAATTGAAAGGACTACAAAGAAACAGGGAAAGTATACAAAGATTTATAGACAATTAACTACATACAATCAGGAGATCTAGGTGAGTAACCTGCCTTGCAACAGAGCTCAGCCCGACAAAAATAGGTGGCGTTGAATTAGCAGCATCCATAAAAGCTTGCAGCCCAATGTGAGATGCACACAATCTATTATTTGCATCCAACAAAAATGCTGAAAGCTCTCCACACTGCTTACACGAGTACTGCCACGAATTAGGGAGAAACCAAAAGCCACAAACCCGAACACTTGATGGCCAGTAATCTGTTGTTGTGCTAAGATTAGCAAGGTGATTAAAACAGGACAAAGGAATCTTTACTAAAATAGGAATTGGTCAATATTAAGAAGAATATCTTTTGCAACAAAGGGAAAGGCAATTTTTAGCTTTGATAAGCATGAACTATTCATTCAACATTTTTTATTTTTTTGGCAGGGATCACAGTTGTTTGAATATTAAATCTTTTTGAGTGCTTAGGTTTGTTTACAAAACTTATTTTGGTCGTGCTCCTACTAGGGTCATAGCTAGAAAATCTTTTAGAGAGGACAAAAATTTTGAAACATATAAGGAAAAAAAATTATTATCAATAATAAATAAACATATCACAATATTAAGAAAATTAACTTTAATTAGCCCAATAATGTATTTACTTTTTCATACATAACTATCATAAAATCATGTCGATGTTTTAAATTTCAACAAAATATACTTCAAAAATACTAATAACATCTAAAATATGATTATTATTTTAAGTAATAAACAAAAATAAAGTAATGATAAGAAAATTCGTGATTAAACAAAATGTATTATGTATATTCAGAATCAAGAGAAATTAGCTAACTCACAAAAATTAGTTTATACAATTTTAAATTTAATGGAGAAGTTCAAAAGAGTGATCATAGATCATACTGAAAATAAAGGGGAAAAAAGAGAATAAAAGAACTGTAATAAATTTAAAAATAAAAAACAATGGATCCGTGGTTCATTTGGTTTAATCACAAAACAGGATATGACAATAATAAGGGCAAGAGTGTGTACTAAAATGGGTTGTTAGAGAGTGGGGAATGTTACTGAACTCAATACAGAATTTGGGGGCGGGGGGAATCATGGGATATGGAACCTGGCCTATCTCACTTTACTCTGGATCCCACACCTGCCAACTCAGGAGTTTTGCCATTGCAGCAAAAATTAGCACCTAAGCTTATATATGCATATTTGTTTTGAGTGTCTCAGGCATTTACTGAGAATTTAGGAATTTTGAGTAGGATTCTTGAAATTTTGCAGCTCACTCCTCCCTCTTGCATATTCACAAGCACTTACAGTAGAGATAATCTATAGATACAAACAAGCTTGAAAACCCTTCAAAATTCTTAACTATATTTCCAATTAACACCTAGTTCAAAGATCCCAAATGACATACCAGGGCATTCAACAATTTCTTTGCTAAATCCATACCTGTACACAGATGTAACGAATGATATAAATAGATTAGTGCATATTTTTCTTAGTTTTTACAGGAGGATAACATAATTAAGTGTCAAGGATGTACTTCAAACTAAATTATTAATGAAGGATTACATGCAATCATTCTGGCACACTTAGGCAGACATGGACACAGCACCTACTAATGATATGGTTCATATTTATGCAAACAGCTCATCTTAAATAAAAATTTTAAAGATCTTAGAATAATCCAAAAGGCTCCAACTAAATAGTTGTGTATGGATGAACATGCTCTTGATAAAGATTTAATTGATTGGATGTATTTTATATTTATAGCATTTTTGTTTTACGTTTTCAACAGACAAAAGCAACCAAAAAGCAAAAGGTCATAAGAACAAAGAAACAACACAGAGGTACATATTAATATACAATTATGCCAGAGTAAACAGCTCATATGGCGACAAAAAATTATAAGGCTCAAGGTACACTTTTCCACTCTAGTTCTATCTGCCAATCCTCCCAGCAAACTTCACCCATAGCTCTTATCTCTCTAAAAGCCACGTAAAGCAACTGAAGTAAAATATGTTTCTCTATCCAAAACCAAACCTTAACTCTTCTCACTCTGAAGCTATAATAACCTCTTTTCTACTCTCCAACATCTACAAAACTGCCATGTCCAGAGTGTTCCCCTATGTTTCACAATTATAGCCATGTTTTGGCTCTTCAACGAGGTTGCTCCAAGATATAATTATAAATCCTTGTAACAGCAGCGTATATACCAGAAATAGACTCTGTTAAGAACCTAGACCATAGAGCATATGTAGATATGATATCTGACAATAAGAATATGCCAATACACTAACTACATAATATAGGTATTTACAAATACAGCACACTTTAGATTAAGCAAAATCATTATATATGTAATATTTTTTTATATTACATTTTCATTATATTTTTACGTATCCTCTAATTTCAACTTGATATGGTTCAATCAGAAAAGCTCTCCTTTTAATTGTTCACCGATTACACACTAAAATCACAAGTTAATCTACGTTTAATGTTTACACTTGAACAACATCCACAATCAATCATATGCCAGCTTTCAATAAACATGGTGACGATTTATCAGAAACTTTTAGAAACTAAAACATATATTTATAAGATTAAGAAACATTTATGAAGTATCAGATGCATATTGGAAAATATTCCAAAAACTATTGGTATCTGACATAAACATGGCACCCCTGTAGAAGAATCTGAGTAAAAATAACACATTCAACCTTCAATATGGGACTAGATGCACCAGCAATAAAGTAAAATGGAATGATTAAAAACCTCAACTTAAAGGAAGATGCAAAGGCATAAACTCAGTTTACACTATCTTTTAGTTAGAAAATGCATAACTTACAAAAGTTTGGGTGATGATGCCCGGTCATACCAAGTGGGAAGACCAGTTATGGGGTCCTGCATTTAGTAAAGAGGTTTCAAGTGTCCATGAGGTCCTTGCAATATCAAAACCCTATTCAATTCAACTAGTTCTATATAAATAAGATGCATATTAAAAAAAAATGCATCAAAGAACTTTTACATCAAACGAACTAACCGTAAAAGGGCAAGCACTTAGATTCAGTTCCTCACTTCTCCATGATCCCCAATTTTCGGTAAAAAGTGGCCACATCCAGTGAATCACATCTCCCCAACAAACCTACTTCCATAAACTGACAAGAAGTTAATACAGAAGTAGAATGACTCAATCCTATGTACATATACAAGGAAAAAAAAAATACATTTAAACTTATGTTACAGGGCAAGAATTCTTCAGAAAGTTATAATGGCACATCATATTATTCCTAGAAAACTAATACAGGACCATCATTCATTAGATTACAATAAAAAAAATCATGAAATACCTTGTTGATGGGAGCTTCTTTGAGATATTTATACAAAAGCGGGTGTTCTTTAGTGAAGCGGTGCTCAAATGATGCAGGTGCACTGCCCATTCAGTTGGAAAGTTAATTGCAACTCAATCCCCAAAATGCAAATGGCAACTACTGCATATCCAATCCCTTTACAAGGAAATATAAGTGAAATGATACCAGAATTTGGTGGATTATGAGGAATAATTTAGCAACACCACAAGAGTTCAATAAATCTTCAGAAGTTATTACAAGTAATACAGGAGAATAAAACTTGTAAGTTTTAATGTTTCCGCATGACATTTTCATTCCTCAAGGAATCACCAAAACACAAAAGGGGAAAAAATAAATCTCACATTACCTATAGGGAACAACATAAGGAGCAGCAACTATGCAACAGACACGAAAGAGTTCTGCAAGGCTCCACCCTTCCTGGATCATCAAGCAACTCAGCCATTTTAGGACATTGGATCATTGCATTGCATCTACAATATGAATTTCATTGGATCCTAGAAAATGTATCTACCTAATATGGATTTTTATGAAACTAGGAGGCTATTCTTTTAGCTTTTCGTCAATAAAACCAAATTATCATAATCTCCGAGTTATTTGCACACCTCTATGTGGAACTTAATTGTGTACCACAATTAAAGTTAACCTTAAGCGACACATAATTGCGTACTTTTGAAATATTTATAATACTAACTGCTAGGGTATCCTTTAACACCTCTGACACCTTGGGAAAATTTTTCATCTTCAAAGTCATTACGACCTTTCATTGAAATGAAACTTCTACAAATCATCTATTCTTCTACCAAGACCACAATGTAAACCTTGACCACGTTAAAAGCATAATGAGAAAGTATACATTGAGATATATCTTCCGTATGAAATACCAATGCGAAGAAATTTATCACAATAAAATCGCTCTCCAAGCTTGGACCATCTCCAAAGATCTTTACGACTGCAGAATAGCATTCTTTTCTATGTTCTCTTGTACTTTCCCTTTTCTTTTGCTCAAATGTTAACTCCAATGAGCCTGATAATACGAAAGAAGTTATAAGGACTTTGAAAAAGTGTAAAGATCCATACTTGCACCAATGATACATGTGTGTGTGTGTGTGTGTGTGTGTGTATAAGAGATTCAAAGTACTAACCAAACCTGATTCTGTTCTATTGTGATTATCAGAAGCACAAAGCACAGGCGATGATGAAATTGAATAAAAAGTAACATACTTTGCAGCCAAGCGAAAACTCAAGTTCTGATACAGGAAAACAAAATGTATGAAAAAATCTTCAATGCTTACACAACATATAAAAAAACAGTAATGATATGCTTACTTAGTTGAAATACTGAGTTTGTATCCCAACAGATGGGCATCTTATCAGTCATCCGTTGATGGGATTAGAAAAATAGTGAATAAAAATCAATTGATGTCATACCGAGGGTCATGAATGATTGGTTACACGTCAGTTAGGATACAAACTAAGTATACCAATTGAGTAAGCTAGCATTAATGAAAAAAATTAAAAAAAATAAATATATTGCTAAACATCCAAAAATAATGAGTTTATTGAAAATAATTAATGTGCTTTCTGGAAAAGCATTTTATTAACTACTTCCAAAAACAAATCCACTTCTCTAAATGCTTAATTCCTCTCCTAAATCAATCAATCAATCAACTGCTTAAGTCATTCTGATTAAAGCTTAAAGGAGCGTAGAGAGAAGTAACCTCGTGAGCCGAATGAGTGATTAGAAACACATCGTATTGCCTTTGATCAGAAGCAAAAGCTGCAGCGATGGCCTGCACTTGACAATTAATTTCAAATTAATCCTAACAAAATAAAAAAATTAAAACTTAAAATTTAAATAAAATAAATCAAATAATTTTATAAAAATAAGAAAATCAAGAGATTCAATTACAGCGATAGGGTAAACATCACCCTTGGTGCCGAAGGCCATGAATGCAGCTATCGGTTTCTTTCTCTCTGCCTGCATGTGTGATGAATTTTTCTCACAACGCAAAGTGCATTAACTAATTTGAATTATATTTTATATTTATTTGTCTTGGTTGAAATGACAACGTTGCCACTGTTTACAAATTCTAAAATCTTGTCGGATTTTCGGCCGAAAAATTATCGAAAATCTTTTGAATAGGGCTGAGATTAAAATTATGAAAAATGCTTTTTTTCTAAAAATTAAATAAAGTGCTAATATCGTTTGACCACCTCAGTAATTGTAAAATATTAAATAATTATTATAAATACACACACACTCATATATATATATATATAATTGTCAAACATTTCTGTTATTATATTCTTATAAAAATTTCAATATATTATATTTTTAGTAGCATTAGTTGATCTAAAATACCAATTAACTTCCTTTAATAAAAGTTTTTGTTAATAACAAAAGAGTAATATAGAAAACAATACAATACTAAACATGTTAGATACAATCTAGCTAAAAATAATATATAAAAGCATCTGGATTTAGTATTTGACACCCTATTTGTGTAATAATTAGTCAACTAATGATACTAGCGAAAATGTAGTTAAATGAAACACCATGTAAAGATATAATAGGAAAATTAAAGGCTTCAACACTTCTCATAGTTATTTTATATTTTGCAATTCTTGAAATGGTCAAAAGATAATAATCTAAAAATAAAAGTTTTTATTTACTTGTATGTGTTAAATAATTTAAAGATTATTTGTAATATTTGAGGATTATATGGAAGGGTGATTAAAAGAATTATCACCACTTTAACTTTAAAGTCTATGTTAGTATTTTTTTTATTTAAAATCTGAATAAGTATAAATTTGATCGAAATCTGAATGAGTTTAAATGTAAATTTTTTAATGGAATATTTTTTCTAATATTTGAATATATATGTCATCTTGTTTATTTTTATAAGCAAAAAAATCTTAAACATAATTATTTGACATTTATGTCCTTATAAGTCAAGACGAATGAAGGAATTAGATTTTATAATTTGGAAAATAAGTGTATTTAGTTATAGATATTTTTGGGGTGTAGTATTTAGTTTCAATCCAGACTTTTTCTTATTTGAACAAAAGTTATAAAAATTTATTTTTTTCTATTTAGATGTAAATGTTTGAAAATTTAATAAGACATAAGTTGCAGAGAATAAATAATAAAATTTTAAAAAGTATAAAATTAATAAAATTTTAGACTCTAAAAATGTGACAAACAAATCCTAACTTAAAATATCATAATAAATTTTGTGTTATTACTTTAATTGTTATTGTTGTTGTTGTTGTTGTTGTTGTTATTATTAGTGTCACCGTCACTTTAAAGTTAAAATGACATAATGGTACTTGCATAAAAACAGAATGCTTGCTTAAAAACACAACAATGAAGTAACAAATAATGCATAAAAAAACTACAATGAAGTAATAAATAAAAGTGTGATGCATGTACAAATTATATAGAAAAAAAATAAAAACGACAAATGCAAATCAAAACTAGCTTGTGTGTGTATATTTACACACCTTGATAGGGGTGTTCAGAATATAATTTGATCCACTCAATTCATCTGATCCATAGAAATCTTATCCGTACAAATCTGATCTGTGAATTGGTGGATTTGATTGGATTGAAAATTTGATAATCCACAATCGGTGGATTGAATATGGATCTACTTCTATAAACCTGCAAAATCTGTGAATTAGCAAAAAAAAAGTATTTATTTAATTAAAAATAAAACTTATAAATATGGCATTAGTACTTACTAGTAAATAAATTAATTAAAATAAAGTTATATTAACACTATATTATATCTTATCTGATAATAATATAAATTAAAAAAATAATTAAATAAACAAATATAACTTCTTAAATAGTTAATTTCCATATACTGATTTAAACAAATGAGATTTTCTTTTTGATATGTTATATTTTAAAACTTTAAATATATTTTATATCTTTATTTAAACAATTAATTTATTTAAATCTTATTTAATTTTAAATTTGATCGGTAGTAAAATTATTTTTATATTAATTTTTTTATTTAATTAGTTCGTGTATTAGATAGAATTAAAAATTTTCAGTCTGTAAACTAATTTGTAAAATGATGGATTGGATATGAATTAGTGAAATCTGCATCCGATCCACAGATGTATGAATTAGATTTGGATTGAATTTCACCAGTTCATGTATTGGATTTGGATTGAGTTTCACCAATCCGTGTATTAGATCGGATTGAAAATTTATAATCCGTAAAAAGCATATGTTCACTGTCTCATCATAATATTTGGTGCGGTGTGTCTCCATGCCAACTTCAGCTGAGATTACTGCCTCATGTCCAAAAGCAAGCGAGAATATAGTCTCCCCTGTTGAAGTCTTCATGGTCGTTCTATAGGCCCACAACACTCCTGGAAGCACATCCACCCAAGCGCCCTTCTTTTCACCTAACTTTTTCTTTAACAACTGCTTTATAGTTTTGTTCGCCGCTTCCACTTGTCCATTTGCCTTCGGATGAGCAGGTAAGCTGAACCGAAGCTCGATGTTGAGTTGAATACAAAACTTCTTGAAGTTTTGATTATTGAATTGGGTCCCATTATCGGTGATAATAGCTTGTGGTAGGACATATCTGCAAATCAAATTTCTCTATATGAAATATATTGTTCGCTTCTCAATTATCTTTTGAAGCAGTTAAACTTTAATCCACTTGCTAAAATAGTCAATGACTACCACTGCATATTTTATTTGGCCTCTCCCAATCGATATTGGTTTGATAAGATCCACCCCCATTTTGTAAATGGCCTAGTGCTCACCATTGTTGACATGTTTTTTGGTGGCTCTGTTGCAATTACAATGAACTTCTGGCATTCATTGAATCTTCTGACTAATTATCATGCACCCTCATGTATAGTTGGCCAAAAATAACCTTGCCTTATTATTTTGTGGGCTAATTGCCATAAAACCAGAGATTTCGAGCCCGTACAGCACTCCCGCATCCTATACTACAAGAGTAAGCCTAGTGGAAGTAGCATAATATTGACTAATTTTGCCCTGCCTTGGGCTCATTAAGGGAACAGCTCTCGTTCCCAACTAATGTGTGTAGGGCTTCGCCTAGACCCTTCTTTAATGTTTAGTCCTCGACTAGCGACAAACTCCTCAAATTCAAACAGGTCGGCCTACTTGAACTTCAAAGAATCTAGTACGATTGTATTCCCTACATGAATGCCCCTAAAGCACGTGTCTTACAATTAGGACAACCAGTGTCGATACTAGCGTATAAGCGCATATCTTGTGTGTTACGATGAGGTCCGTGACATTTTCCCACTGCCATGACCATGCACGTTCTCATGCATGAAGAGTACCTACTCGTGAAGGTCGCCTTGTCAATCTTTCCTATGAACTCCCTACCTACTTGTCCTCAATCCAAGGAGAGGACCCGCGTACAGACACTGCCGGCCTTAGTACGAATGCTTAGGGGTCTAAAAACCTATATATTCGTCCTACCTATCGACCCTTGTGCTAAAGAAGGTGAGGACCTGCGTGATGCGACATTAGAGTGCTTGGCAAGCTCGCAACAAAAGCTTCGAGAGATGAAAAGTGTGGCTCTAATACTATTTTTCATGCGACGAGAGGTTTCGAGCTCGTGCGGCACTCTCGCATCTCATATTATGAGAGTAAGTTTAGTGGAATATTGCCTTAAGTTCATCTGGAGAACGACTCTAGTTCTCAACCAGTGTGTGTAGGGCTTCGCCTAGATCCCTATTAAACGTTAAGTTTTTGACTAGTGACAAACTCCCCAAATTCAATCGGGTTGGTCTGCCTGAACTCTAAAGAATCTAGGACCATTGTATTCCCCACACTCACGCCCCTAAAACATATCTTCTACAATCAGCACAACCAATGTCGATTCTAGCGTACAAGCACATATCTTGGGTGTCACGATTGCGGTCCGAGACATAATGCCCTACCTCCGCCGTGATCTCCACAAATTCTCCCATCCACCTCTCTCATTACATAGTTGGCATCAACCGAGCACAAACATCGTAGATAAGGTAAAGTATAACCTCTTCTATAAAGTATGCCTTCAATAATGGAGTAGCGTGTTGCCTGACATCATAGCCTTCTTGCCTCTGCTTTATCTTGAGGTTGTTCCCCAAATTCAATATACCTCATGGTAATCTAGCTCTTCTAATTTTCTACCATACAAACTTCCATCTCGGGATCAACTATACTTGGCTTTGAAATTGATTCCAATGGGATTCCTCATGGGATCTTTCGGCATTCTGTCACTATCAGTCTTGCTATATAATTTGCTCGGTAATTTTCTCCCCTCGGAAATTGCTCTATTGTAGCTTGATCAAAACTACCCCATAACTGCAGTGCTTTGCTCAAATTCTTCGACATGTTCTCACTTTTGGCTTGAAATATCTCATTCAGGCGGTTCACTACTAGTTACAAGTCACTCTTCACCTTTAAATGTCGAACCCCCAATGCCCTTGCTAATTTTAAACCTGCAACGAGAGCTTTATATTATGCTCCATTGTTTAAAGGTTGAAATTGATACTTGAGAGTGTAGCATACTTCTTGGTCGAACAATTCCCCCACCTGACCCTTCTGGGTTTGTAACTCCATCTACATTAAGCTCTCATACATCATTCTTCTTTTCTGCCTCTTTAATCTTTTGCTTGGCATCCATCTCTTCACTCCATTCATTACAATCATTAATGAATCCGACCAGAGCATGTGCTTTAATTGCATACCTCAGTCGGTAACTGATGTCGAATTCATTTTATTCTACCGAACACCTAATTAGCCTTCCTAAAATGTCTGATTTGTGTAAAATTTGTCTCGTAAGTTGATTGGTGACAACCATGAGATTGAAAATATGGCCTCGGCTTTCTTGCGGCTACAACTAATGCCATCGCCTACTTTTCTACAATATAATATCTTACTTCTGCCCCTATAAGAGATTTGCTCGTGTAGTATACCAAATATCAGACTCCACCTTCTTTTACCAAGACCGAGCTAGATGAATAATTTGAGACCGCCAAGTAGAGCAAAAGGACATCACCTACTGAGGGCTTAGCCAGAGTTGGTACGTTGGCCAAATATGCATTTAGCTATTGAAATGTTGTGTCACATTTTTCTAACTATTTTAATCATTTTCCTTTCTTCATCAATTCAAAAAACAGATGGCATTTATCTGATACTTTTAATATGAACCTGCTTAGCACGGCAACTTTCCCAGTTAGGCTCTGAATATCTTTACGGTCCTTCGGTGACCTCATCTTAAGGATGACCTTCACTTTTTTTGGATTAGCTTCTATCCCCCTTTGACTAACCAAGAAGCCCAAAAACTTCCTCGATTCCACTTTAAAGAGACACGAATTCAACTTCATCTAATTCTTTCGTAGCACTTCAAATGTCTCACGCAAGTGCGCTATATGGTCAACCAACTTATCAAATTTAGTTATCATGTCATCCACATTTACCAACCTCTGATAAGTATCTCTTGCATTTTTTAATCCAAATGGCATCACATGGTAGCAATACAATCTTTGGTCGGTCACAAAAGCTGTATTTTCCTCATCTTCTATGGACATATGAATTTGGTTGTATCACGAGAATGCATATATAAAACTCATCAAGCCATGCCCCACAGTTGAATCCACTAACTAATCAATCTTTGGGAGAGGGAAACTATTTTTAGGATAAGCATTGTTGAGGTTGGTAAAGTCTACACACATCTTTTATTTTCCATTCATCTTCTTAACCATTACCACATTTGAAACCTATTCCGAATAATTCAATTCATTATAAACCCCACTTTCAACAGTTTATCTACCTTATCATAGATGGTCTCGTACCTTTCCTGGTTGAACACTATTCTTTTCTGCTTCATGGGCTTAAGTCCTTTATCTATAGCCAACTGGTGACACATAATATGTGGATCGATTCCCGGCATATTTTCATGGCTCCAAGCAAATATGTCTCCAAATAAATATGTCATTGTACTCCACCAATAAATTCTAAAGCTCATTCGAAATGCCATTTGTCATTTTTGTTCCCACTCTTACCATTTTACTCGGATCATCCTCACTCACTAGCACTTGTTTTATTTCTTCATTAGGCCACTGTTGGTGTAAGCTATTCTTAGCCAGTGGATCGTTACTCGTGATCTGCATGGATTCCCTCACAATTGTAGCATACAACTTCGAGTTAGCCCATTATCACTCCAACCCTACCTTGAACTTTAAACTTCACACATTGTATATGTGTTGAGCTTACTGCTCTTGTTATCTTGTTGAACGGTCTGCCCAAAATAACTTGATGAAAGCTAGGCTCTTCAACTGCCACCCATGTCACCATCATTATTTTTTGCAGTGGGCTTAACCCTATTTTCAGTGGCAAGTCAATCACCCCAAGGGGAATGAACTCAGCTTTGCCAAACCCTTGTAATGATGTTCTGACAGGATCGAGCTTGAGATCCTCTATTTGCAGATCTTCCAGAGTTTGCTTAAACAAAATGCTGACCAAGCTACCCCTATTTACAAGAGCCTGATTTAACTCTTGCCCTGTCAAGGTAACCTTCACTACAAGTGCATCTTCTTGCGGATGTGCGACCGTTTTCTCATCTTCGTCGATGACCATGATTGGCACTCTTTGAATCCGCTGCTTCTTTGGTGCCGGAACATTAAAATTCACCTTATAACTTTTTAGTGAATACCTACTATAATTTTTCCTCGAACGGTTTAAGTCTCTTGCTAGAGTCGGCATTCTAATATTCATCATTGCCATATTATCTCTGATGTCCCCTTTTCTCCCACCTCTTCCTTGATCATTTACACACTCCTTTAGGTATTGATTTTGCATTAACCACTCAATCTACTCTTTCAAGTCTATGCAATCTACAGTTTTATGTCCAGACACCTTGTGAAACTCGCAATACTTGTGGTGAGCACTGCCGCCCAAGCCTCCTACAATCGACTTTGGCAGGATTAGTAATCCCTTTATTGCAGTATATATTTCTGCTATGCTCGTATTCAGAGAAGTGTATCTCCTACCCTGCTCTACTAAGTTCACCCCATGGTCAGATCTCGATCATTTCCAGTCTATAGACAGCGGCAACCTGTTATACTGTCTTACTCGATTTTCCTGCTGGTTCCTCTCATTGTTATTTCCTTTCTCTCGGCCCCTACCTACTAATATTATTTCTCTTCTTTCATGATTTCTTTCCCAATCCCGAGCCGGCCTTTTTGGTCATATGTAATTGAACAACCCTTCATCATAATAATGCATATCATTCGTATTCCTCCTCAAGCTATACCTAAGGTTATCTCATCTCCTTCTTGGATCTCTCCTTCTCATTAGACCCCTTCTCTGCCCTTCCATTCTTCTATTTTCTTCCTATACATCTTTAGTTTTCATATCCAATTTTGCTTGTTTGTATGCCTCAGCGTACGTTGTTATCTATTTACTATATAAGTTATTCCACAATCGATTGATTCTCAACCCTTTTTTTAATCCTTTTAAGGTATCCGAATGATCAAAGGCCCCTAAATTGGTGACTTCTTTATGATACTTGGTCATGAAGCTCCTCAAACTTTCAATTTCTCCTTGGACCAATTTTTTCAACCTACTTGTATCCTGCTCTGGTATGCATGAACCTCTAAAATGCACGACGAAAAGCTCACATAACTCTTTGAAATTTCCTATGCTTCCCTTCTTTAATCTCCAGTATCGCTCATGTGCCTGTCCTTCTAGAGTTAAGGGAAAAACACGGCACCTTTGAAAATCATTCAAACCTTGAATCCTTGTCATCTCATTAAACCTCTCCACATGATAATTCGAGTTAGCTTTTCCTTCTTACACCACAGCTGGAACCACGTACTTGGGTGGCAAAATTACCGCCATCACTTAAGGTACCAAAGGGTATTCGTCATCAAGTAACAATCTTCTTACCACTTTCTCACCCTCCATTTTCGCCTCTAATGCCTCTAGTTGCAACATTCTCTGCTCAAGCTCATTTTCCCGTTAGGGATTTCTCAAGTCTTCTCTCTCTCTTTCATGATTCAGGTAATTGATTCTCTCCCTCAACTCGTTCACTTGTTCTCTTACACTTTTGTTATCTTGTCGTACCCCAACTTGTGGTTGTCCCATTCCACTTTGCTGTTGACCACTAAGCTCTTCCTCCTCCCGCGCTCCACTACTCTCTAGATCACTAATTCGAACTTGAGACCCTCTGACTTGGGCATCAACCAGCCTCTTGATCATCCCCTTAAATCTTGCCATTTGCCTCTCAATCCCTTTTCTCCATCTCTTATCTGTCATGGCATTCATTTCCTCTGCCGATTGGCGCAAGGTCTACCTATCTCCTTCATTATCATCCATCGCCGTTTCTAATCCGATAGCCTTCTCCCTCTAAATCTTCACATGTATGACTTTTCGCACCGTTCCTTACAGACGACACTAAGATGTTGATGCTGGAAAATGACCTCAATAGCTGAATGTTTTCTTCGGGGAATAACAGCACAAATCCAAGCTCAAATGTCAGTCTGATCGCAATTTTCTACATCTGCCAACCAGAAAACACAGTTATGATACACTGGTGGGGTTCTGGCGTAGACCCTCCGATGCTTAAGTCAAAAATTGTATGTAAGGAAAGAAAAACGAGAATGAAGAATCGTGAATAAGTTAAAATTAAGGAATTTTTTCGATAGAGGTGTTGAAAGTCTTGTAGGAAATAAAGAGGCTTTTAGATAGTTGACTTGTAAAATTTTTGGTTGATTTTGCTAACCCCCTCTTTTATTGCCCTCTTCAGATTAATAGACCCTTGGTCGTGGGCGGTTACTATCTTAACTTTAGCCCACTTTCTTCAACAGTTGCAAGTGCTTATTAATTGGAGGTGGTTTAAAAAATCGTGGCATACAACTTCCCTAAAAATTAGGCCACATTATGTTGACTAGTAATTTTCCATGTCAAGTAGTTCTCAAGTCGGACAAATGAATTTCGAGGTCGGACAATCTTACTTACTTCCTAGATTGGTGAATTTTAGGGTCACTCACATAGACTTAAAATTAGGTCATTTGCATAAATCTCATGTTGTACTTATACATAGGCTCCAAGTTGTATTTATGAGGTTTGCTCAACGGTAATAAATTCTGAGTAGATTAATGCTGACTCTCTTTCTAGATGCTATCAGAAAAATCTAACTCGAACACCAATTAATCCAACCCTTAAATCATTGGTTAAAAAAAAATTAAAAAAAACTATTTGTTACTTAAAATCAAATTCATATATGAAAAATATATATTAATTTTCTATCATAACTTTAAATGTTATCCATTGTATCTAACATTTATTGATAAATAACATGACACAATATTTGAATATTTATCAACTTACTTTTAGTGAAAATGGTAAGGTTAGTTATTTGTAGTTTAATAGCAAATAGTTGACATTAATCTTTTTATGATTTTTAGAAATTTTGGGCTGGACTAAACTATATAAGAATATGAACTCAACCCAACTCAATCATCAATTGAGCTGAATTTTTTTTTAAAAAAAAATTGATTCAATTAACTCATTATAATCTAATCAATCTATGTCAATTTAATTAAATTGAGTTGAATTGGATTAGATCCATCGAGTTAAATTGGGTTTACTCACCTAAAGGGAGTTTGTTCTGAAAGTCAAGTGTTAATCTAGCTTTATAAATTTATTAGATTACTTATTTTGACTCCCTTATTCGGAGCTATCTTATTGTAAGCACGACGTGGCATTGTAATGTTGGTCATTTTAGTATTGTTTAATTAGCATAACTACTCCTTAAAAAAATCAAAAATCAAAAATCAAAATTTTAAATTTCAGTAAACAAGAAGAAAGTTACGTTATTGAATGCATATACTTGTAGAGATTATCCAGAACAATTTATGAATTTTGACAAATCTACTCTCTAGATTTTTTACTAAATAAATATTCTTAATTTGGATCCTCCTTTTATAAGAACAAATTACTAGTTTGAATGTATTTATTGCAGTTCATTACATAAATTGCTAATCTTTTAACCATTTTGGGAAAGTGAATTAATTTTGGACGCATAAAAAAAACAAGGGCTTCACCCATTTCCACATCATCATCCATCTCTACCAGTCTTCTCCAATATATTCAATTTTCTTATGTTCTTATTCTGAATTGAAATTTCAACAATTATTCAGAGATAGTAAAAGTACTAAAATTGTCATATTATCTTTGATTCATTATCTTGTACTAATAAATTAAAAGATTTACTTGGTTATTTTCTTTTTCTTTTGTTGGATTATTATTGGCTGCAAATGAAGATTTGGAACAAGATTTAGAGACTGCATGCCTGCATGGGGAAACCAAGGACCTTGTTTACATTGTGGAATTGAAAGTGAGTCTTCTGTTTTATTACATTAATTAATTTATCATTTCATAAATTACATATAAATCCATTAATCATTTTTAAGTACGGATACCCATAATTTTGTATCACAGTTCTAACTCGGCAGTTTATGAATGGGCAAAATCAGAACCACGTCGTTTAGGATTTTGCATGTTTGGACACCAACTTTGGACAAACCAGCCTTTTTTTTTTTAATTTTTTATTTAAGATATGTGTGTTAGTGACTTAGTGAGTGAGTGATACAAGGAGTGAACAGGGACTCCGCTATGGCGAAATGGACCCCCTGAGAACCAGTATTTTGCAATGCATGTGGATCAAGGTACCGGGTAAGAGGGGCTCTTACCAACTATGCACCAAAGCATCTTCAAAGTGCTTCTTTTCCATTAAAGAAGAAGAAGAAGAAGAAGAAGCAGCAGGAAAGCAAAATGATTCTGATCAATAATTCCCGAACTGAAGAGAAAATTTATGATGTTTCGAGACGCAGCTGCGATGATGCCTACAGTACTGCTTCTTCAGAAGGTTGTGAGAGTAATATTAATGATGGGTCAAGTTCTTCGGAATCCACAACCATTTCTTGCACTGAGGCTGGAAGCTGCTTTGAAAGTAATAAACATGAGGATAGAAGCCAGCCGCCAGGTAATTTATTTACATAAAAATTTTCCGAATTCTGCAACTAAAGGGATTTTGTCACAATCTTAACCCAAGCTCCTTCTTATTTGTCGAAATTAATCATTTTTTTTTGCTCATGTTTTAAAAACTCACCAACAGTAATACAATATAATTTCTGGACCACTTAACACTGGATTTAAATTAGAAAAAAATGGCCGTAAACAGAATATTATCAGCATCAGAGGGATTCTAGTGGTTTAATATATGACGGAGAAAATAATTAATGAATCTCACCAAAATAGAGAGGGATTTTGGTTTCTTTCCTCAGTTAGCAATGTTAATATAGACAGAAGCATTGAGTTTAATGATCATTAAAGCCCCTTCTCACTTACGTGAGCAGGATTCGATTAATTATTTTAACTCTAGGGATTTTAACAATTGGACTAGTTAACATGCACAAATAGCAGTATGCTCTAAGTGGACAAGTTTATTGTTTGTATTTTCACATTTATGCATTGCCAGCATATTTTTTGTCAACAACTTTAACATATTTCATATTTATAAAAGTGCAATGAGTGAAGAAGAATATCAAAACAATTTTTCAAATGTATGATCATAGTACATACCAAATGATCATGATTTTATTTCAAATGATAATTCTCTAATGGTCTAATTGCATGCATGAAGGTGAAATCCAACAGAGCTTGTGGGATGTTCATATTCCTTCAAGAAAAAGATCCTTAGTAGTCTACCAAAGTCTTTCACCAATTGAAAGGATTCAAAGAGACCTTAACAAAATTCTAAGGCATCGTCAAGATCCCAATTCTAGTATTATTTCTGAATCTCAAGATGGTGTCCTCCTTTATAATCTCAACAGCCAGATTATTTATCCCTCAGAAATTGGTCTCGGAACCATTCTTCTCAAATAATTAATATACTATTTTAGATACATAAGCGGCTGTTGGTATGAAAGAAAATAATAGAAAATTAAAGAGCCATGATTGTAAAAAAAAAAAAATTGTAATTTGATGTCATTTTATTTTTGTAAACAAGAATTGTTTGAAATGTTTTACATATGCAGTGTTCCTTTTAAGTTACTTTCAGATTTGGTTTCTTTTTGTTCCTCAACTAATAAATTGCTATTGCCTATTTGTGGCTCTAATGAATATATTCAACTCCTTTAAATGGTATCGTGTGGCCAACCAGCAGCTTATTAGCTTTCAGAAGTGAAAATTATCCGGCATGTATTTCCTATTAAGCTTTACACACACGTGTGCACTTTTCATGTTGCAAATGTAAAAAAGAAGTTTCCCGAAATAAACTTAATGACTTATTACTTTAAATTAAAATACATTAACAATTAGGGAAAAAAAAAGTTTTAAGCATTATTATACATCAATGAATTCATAATATATGAGTCATAAAATTCTAACTTAAAATTTTAAACTACTAAAATCAAACAATTTAATGGTGAATGAATAACCATCATTACTTTAAATTTTAATATTTTTCATTGAATTGCTTGAAATTAATGGTTAAAAATTTGCGTCAAAATTTCAATATCTTTCTTCTTATATCTTATATGATTGGCACCCGCAAGCACCCAATAACAATACAGATTTTCCAGATAAAATACCTGCGAAACCCTAATTTTTCAGATCAAGTTAAAGGAGCAACCACTATCGGTGGAGAAGAAGCAATAAATTGGGGCTTAACAGGACCAATGCTACGAGCGTCTGGAATAAAATGGGATCTTCGTAAAGTTGATCGATGCCAACGGATTTTTGTAGCACCATAGACTGCACAAAAATAACCATAGAAGTACTCCTCTGCCAATTAGTGTCTCAACGGGGAAGATAATTAAACAAGATCTGGAGAAGCATTTTTGGCATTAAAACAAAATTGGGGATAGAAAAGAAAATAAATACAACATTTCAAAAAATGTCAACAAAACAAGAACCAACCAAAATCATGCTGTTGGTTTCTTGCTAGCAAATCTCTGCAAAGATGCCGGTAGTTCAAGTTCCTCGGATAATTTTTGCTTCTTTTTAGACAATGATTGTTCTCCCTTTAATTGTTGATCCAGAAACGGTCTCTTGGCTTTTGCAACCAGTTCTTGTTTCTTCTTGGCTTTCTTACTCGGTTTATTCCTACCCTTTGTTTTATTCTTCCAAATGAAGCCCTTAACGGCCTCAACAGCGGCTTCCATTTCGGCTTCTCTCTCCTGCTTATTTGGTTTCTCTTTCTTCTTCACTTCCCTCACCGTACCAATCTTAGATGGATTCAGCATGATTGTTTCAGGTGGGAGCTTGTCAAGAAGAGAGCGCACTTCCTTCTCTCTCCTCTGTTTAGATGTTTCGAATGGGTTTGCCACCCAGGAATCAAAGTTGGGCTCACCTGATCCGGGAACAAGAATACTAGACCAACCCATGGAGTGCCCGATGCTTAACACATCTTCATATGGGCGAAATGAAACTTTTCCTATTTGGTAGCCTTTCACCATAGAATGACCCATGTACCTGCTATAGTTATTAGATCCAGAAAAATCTCCCAGAATCTGTACAAATGATCCAGTCCCAACAGCAAGCAAACCTTTCTGACTGAAGTCTAAAGTCTTTGCATGGCCGGGTAATGTCTGGAGAACCTCGTATTTCCTCAAGTCCCAAATCTTAATTTTACATTCTTTGCCAGATGTGGCCATGAGATGACCATTAGGATGGAATGCCAACGCTGAAACAGGCCCCTGATGACATAGCATCTTGATAAGGGGAGCAGCAGTGGTGGGTTTCCACATGGTTACCGTTCCACCAGAATGACCCAAAGAAACAACCCCATTGAAGGGATTCACCCGCATTACATCAGTACGGCCTAGACCAGTTCGAAAATTACCCACAATCTCACCCATTGTAACATCTTGATATCGAAGCTGCCCAAATTTGTTTATGGACGCCAAGAGAAAGTGGTTTCTCAGAAACTGAAGTTTCAGAACTGCACCATGCTCCTGCAAGATTAAAAGAGCATAAATTATTAGTCTTGCTGGGTTGTCCCACATCACCTTGGGCATTCTCAAATTGAACGACCTACAGCTAAAAAGATCTAAGTCCAACAAGTAAACTTGCCTTTAAACAATGAAGTTCAGTGCCATCTCGATTGTAAATATAAGGGTACCTGTCAAAATTTAGAAGTTTTGGCTGTCATTCAAACAAAGCTACAGAATTATCTGAGTCCATTACATCATTGTTCATATTGATATCTAACCATGAAAAATATAACTTTTGAGACAGTCATCAAAAGATGGCAAAACATAAAAACAATGATAAAAATGAAAGATCATTTAAGGAACTACGAAACTGCGAGGAATTATAGAGTGTGTGTGTGTGTGTGACCAGTAACAAAGAAATTTACTTATTACTTATAGCAGGTCAGTACAATATATGAATAAAACCAAATGTCCAAAACAGAGCATGTTGGGAATTTGGGGGAAAAAAAAAAAAAGAACTAGAGCACCTGAAATAGGACTTCATAATGAGTTCAGGTTGAAAAATAAACTCCAGAAAAACCAAAAACAATGAAGGAATCCTGGGTCAACTCAAACAAGTTATGCCTTCACGGGGTTCAAATTTAAGCCATATAAAGAACTTGGGACGACCAGTTTCCTATTATAGCCGACCACAGCAAGAAAGGGAGTGCCAATAATTTTCCAATGTTGTACAGAAATATGCAGCATGCTGCGGAGGAATAAGGATCCCTTTAAACAAGTGGTGATAATTGAAAGTCTCCAATTTTGTTCAAAAGAAGATTGGTTAAAATAAAGCTAAATCAGGAAAATAACTAATCAGTTCTGCACATGATTTGCTTTTCCCTTGAATGACCTCATGCAGAATGATCAATTAGATTGATCAAGTTCCAGCGATATTCAATATAGCCAGCAGTGTAAATTCAAGTAGGACTCCAACCAAAATGGACCTCTGGTCCCAGAGACAAAAAATTCAATTAATTCAAAGTCTCTAATTCTTATGAAGGTTCCAAAAGATATCAGGCATCAAATATAGTTAATAATGCATCCTCTATATGAATGAACACCAATAAGTTTAGAGCATATGAATTACTATTCATTGAAACATTAAAAAATAAAATAAAACGGGCATACTTTTTCTGGGCAGCAGCAAAAAACAGCTCATTGTGCAAGAAGACCACATCGCGGACTGTTTCTCTAACCTGAACAAAGCAACAAACAATCAGTATATCCATTTAATCTTCCCAGATAGACCCTGGAGGTCCAAACAAAGAAAATTACTCCATTAGAGTACGCTAAGTAATACTGACATATCTAACAGAAAAATAAATAAAACATCAAATTTGAGTCATTTGTCCTAGCATAACCTATTTTTCAAAATTCTAAATAACTTCTTGTTTGTCAACAAATACTAGGCTTCCTAGATAAACACAAGTAACATGCAATCAGTTTGTCAACAGATATAAGAGGTCTCATCAAAAGAACAGCATACTTGAATTTCTTTAATTAAGTTCATATTTTTCATGTCCACAACAGCTATGTGCCCCTTGCGTCCAGCAGCTGCCATATAGCGACCACTTGACGTAAAATCCAGAGTATATGGACCAAGTTCTGCACAGGTGGGACAAAAACAAAAGTTATCATTAGCAATAGGACACTAGTCAGGCAATAGACCAATAAGTAAGTTTTCTTCAAGATGGTTGCCCAACAGAGCAGTATGAACATCAGTGAGTGAACCATTGATCAAGCAACATCACCAAAAGACCAAATGTACTTAAGTCATACAGAGGAACTGCAGCAACAATTTTATAAGGTCGTAAGCAATGAAAATACATAGCATAACTATCTCAAATTGGAGAGAGCAGAAAATCAAAGAAGAATCCAAGAATACTTATATTTATACCTTATAAGATGAAGACATGCACAAAACAGAAAATTAAAAGTTCGTACCCAAGTGGTGTTGTTCGTATTACAACCTAACCAAAAGTCCAAGATTCGGCTTTACCATACTACAGCCATGTTTGATATTGAGGTTGGGCAACCGTAGCTTTTAAGTTATAACACTACAGTATTCAGTAAACATTAACTACTGTGGCTTGATCCACCACTTGCATGATGGAAAACCTAAAATACCTTTATTTTTTTTTCAAAATTATTATTTAAAAGTCATATTTTCTACACACTGCTAACTTTTATTTCATAATTATAGTTTTTTTTCACAATAGGTGTAGCCTGAAAGCTACAACATCTAAATAACAAACAGGGCCTATATTTTATTAAGAAAATAAAAATTCCTTCTTTTACCAGTCTCTTCAAAGTTGAATAACGAAAGCCAAATCACAGATTTCACTCCTCAGACAGAAATTCTAGAGCAAGTGTATGGTTAAGAACTCTGATCCCATTCTACTCATTTTACAAAATAAAACTCTTTATTACTTTTCAATTCCTTATCCGCCTTCCCTTTTCAGCCAAGATCTTTCCATAGATAACAACATATTTTCAGCAAACCTTAAAAGAGTTGCAATGATTTCAGTATTTTTCTTTCATAGTTTCTATACTTCTCTTAATTTTTTGCATTTTTAGCTAATTTAAACAAAGATAATAGGTATGCAACTGCATAAGACATGCCACAATTTCACTATGGGAACAAGAAAATTTGAAATTAAAATTGTCCTTAAATAGACAATGAGTCAAACAAAATCTTAACCAATGGAAATTGGTAGCAAAATAGTCAGGGAGCAGGCATCAACCCGGTAACACGATATCATATTGATTTCTGGAGCTTAGGATATCTACTTCCCGAGCAATTGCTTCTTGTTTGATCCGCCATGTCTTTTCTACACCTTCTGCCTCCAAATAGCCTCCCTCACTTGGCATAAGCCACTGGAAGAAAGGAGCAAAAATTAATTAATTAAATCACCAATTACCTTTGACTGCCCAAAAAAGAAGTATGAGTTTAGAAACATGTAAAATCTGGTACAATGGAGTACCACAAAATTACACCACCTTAGAAAGAAGAAGTTTCAATATGTTATCTTTATCTAAGAAGCAAGCTCAATATAATTCTTTAACAAAAATGTTTATCATAAACATACAGTCCTGTAAAATTTTTCACCTTATCTTCTCAAAATAGAATTCGAGAAAATTTAATGACCGATGACAAGTTAAATAGGAAACTAAATTACCTTCTCAACTTTGGCAGCAGCTTTCGCAGATTTTCCATATAATTCTTCTCTGAGAGCAAGTTGACCCTTCAATTTTTTGTCTTTTAAAATCTGCAGAAATGAAAAGCCTGGAACTGAATAAATATCATAAACAATCAACTCTGACAAGAAATCTCAATCAACAATACCATACCTCCAAATTAGCACCCTCTCCTCTGAGATATTTCTTCACGTTTGTATCTAATTCGTTGGAGATCTCCTGAAGATTAAACATATATCACGTTACTTTCCAACTTTGAAATAGAAATTTGGAAAATATATACAAAAAGTAGTTAAACCACTTGCTGAAACCTGTTCAATAGGAGGCCAAATACCTCCACCATCTCCGTTCTCTTCTTTCGCACCCATCCCGGACGTGCAATCTGTAGAATTTTGAGAAAAAATCCAATTTAACGTAATACAACAATACTAACATTTCATTTCCTTAAAAAGCATGCAGATAAACAATCAGAATATTATCAATTAGCACATTAAAAAAGGGCCAACAATAAAATATACCGCTAATGGCACATTAACAAACAGAGACAAGTTTTAAATACTAAAATTAAAATTTTCAAAAATATAGAGAAATGCACATGTAATTGATTAACAGAATTTTCTGACAATCAAATGGTCAATTAAATACACAACAGAAAAACTATGAATTTGAAAAAAAAAATAAAATTTTACCTTCAACAGATGCCCAGGCCAGCAAAACCGACACCAATCAGCAATCAACAAGCACCGTTTAGAGAGTTAACGGAGATGCAGTGCAGCCGTGCAGCGGAGACTAGGTGAGCTACGTGCGGCGAAGATCTTAGTGCAGCAACAGTAACACGGTGATGGGGCCTAGCTTCCAGCCGCGGCCAGCTTCGAACGGCGGCGGCGACGACGAGTTCCAAATTTCAGAAAGAAGAAGAAGGAGAGGAGTGCCAAGCTCTAGGGTTTTAGTTTTTTTTTTTCTCCCTTTTTTAACTGAGCTGAAACTTGAAAGGGTTTTAGACTTCTAGTTTTGAAGGAGACAGAGGGTATGCTTTGTGAATTGCAATTTGTTGTGGATCTAAATAGAATTTACTGTAATATTTATATAGTAATTGTAAATAAGAATAAAATGGGACGATTTCAATATAAATTATGGAATTTAGGAACCTACTATATATAAATTAACAAACTGAATATTTATTTATTTATTTTTTGAGCGATCTATATCCCATCTAAAATGTCATGTTTTTATTGATAGGTTTCACAAAATTCTTATGCAGAAATTGATTTCAACTTTTAGGTTTAGTTTAACAGTACTAATGGTTGATTTGAAATTTTGTCAATTAAAATTACTGAAATTAAAATTTTCGTTAAAATCTAACTACGATCAGGCAATCATCGCCCAAATAAAAAAAAATTCGGTAAATTCGGTTGGACAAAATTTCTGACTAAATATAATTTTTCTAAATTTAATATCATGGTGTATTTAATTATAAGAATATAATTACATAGTTTTATGTTTTAAATAAAATAATGCTAATATTTCATTTTTGTAGGTTAGAAGGGCATGCTGCTTGATCAACAGCTCATTACAGCACTTGCAATGGATCATGAAATTGTAGGTTTGAAGAATAATAAATTTTTTTTGAATATTTCTACTGAATATTTTGCCTGTAATAGTAAGGATCCATTTGGTATAGTTTTTCAAATTAACTTATTTAAATAGAATTTTTATAAATAGAATTCTTACCAAAAAAATTTTAACTATTTGATTGTCAATAAAAGTTTTTATTAAAAATTTATAAAATTATTTTAATAGACAAATTTTTTAAAATTATGTAATGAAAAGAAAAAAATAAAATTGTTAAGTAAATAGAAGATATTTTAGATATTTTAATATTTAAAAAAAACTTTTCAACCTCTAGTCCTCTACTAGTAAAAACTCAAAATTTAAGTGTTTCTTAGTAAAGGTAAAATAACTTATTTAAGTTTTAAAAGCTTTATTAGAAGAACAACCAAACAATAACAAAAATTATAATAAGAGCTTATAGAATTAAATAAACACGTATACCCATTAAATAAACCGTACCAAACAAGCACTAAATTTTATTACTTTTTGGATCCTGTTTAGATAGCACTTTTTGAAAATAATGGATGAATTAACCCTAAATAGAGGATACATAATATATGGGATATTAGCTGCTTGGGCAGCAATCAACCAGAAGTTTGGAGACCAGTACAAATATCAAAAAGTACCAAATACAGTCTGGGAAAATTTTAAGCATGATCAGTAACGGCATGGCAATTTGCAAGCAACAATATATTTTTAACAATCTCACATATAGTATGCTTAACAAAACTATGAACTTTCTGCATTTCCACATCAGTTTCCATAATTCAATGGAAATGATGGAAACCAGCAACGATCATATTTGGGCAAAAAATGAGGAACTGAATAATCCCATCAAAATCTCTCACAAAGCTACACATTGCTTTATATATGTATTCTACTTGTACTTGATAGTTCGAGTGAAAATGTGAAAGGTGAAAGGTCTCCATATATTTATAGTTTCTACAAACTGTGCTTCTCCCAAGTCCCAGTTAGGCTTTCTACCAATAAAACTGTTACTTCTAGTAGCCCCACCTGGGTAACAATGACAAGTTAAGTTGGAAATTAATCAGAGACACATCATGAAAAGCAGTATCATCATTTTTTTTTATCATCTGAGCAGAATTCAATCAGTTCAAAAAGAAGAAAATAAGTAGAATGGTGACAAATTCATGTAGGGAGGGAAGTGGAACCTGCGTCAACTTTTATGTATAAAGGATCATTTTAGATGGAGCTTGATGGATCCAAAATTGAGCAAAAGCCAAGGGGACAGAGAGTGAGAGAGAGCATGCTAACCTTCAAATCAAATCATCTCTTGCGTTTTTTTAATAATTTCCATTGTTTCAGTAAAATTTCAACTCCCTCTTGTAGCCTAGCCCTTCTTCTTTCTCGAAAGTTCCACAACTCCGAGGTTATATACCTTCCACTTGGATTGTATTCATTGATCTCCAGTAAAGCTATAGTCACTGCCTTGTACACTTCTTCACCCATTTGTTTCTTCAGACCTTTCAATTTTTCATCTTCTTCCTTTAGTATTTCCTGAATGGCTAGCATATGTTATGCACATTTTGAGGGAAGCAAAGTAACGAGGAGCTTGGGAGCAGTCAAAAAGAAAACGCATACAAAGAAACTAAACTATATCCAGAATGTGGACCAATAAAATGTATTAAAATTTGCAGGAAACTCTAGAACATTTCTTGAAAATTTTGTTTGAAAGATATAGACCATCTAACAAAGACATGCATAAATAAACAATCTGAAGCAGATAGAGCATTTCTCGAGCCAACAAAATGAGATGCACAGCCATAAATGGGTGCAACTGCTGAACTCTTTTTTCTTAAACAAGTGGTATATTTTAATAATCATGTATCATCATCACAAAAAATATACAGAGAAGAGTGCAGTGCATTCCAGAGTTCTAATCTGCCAAATATCTAGGCAATGGACAAAAATTACTTACTGCAGAACAGGGGAAAATCAAATTAAAAGAATATTTAAAGGTCACATGGAATGAGAGTGAAAGCCAAAATCACGAGATCAATGAAATGCACACCTTATGTTTCCCTTCAGCTGTAACAACTTTGAAAGGATGCCAGTCTGAATCCCTAAGATACTCATCCCACAATGAGCACAGTTCTGAACCTTTTTCTTCTGCTTCTTCCTCATTATACCATTTTTTCATTGCTTCAAAGAATGGTTTACCATCAAGTTCTCCCATCCTCTTAAGACCAATATGAGCATGACCTGATGTTTCTTTCATGGTCTATGAAATTGGTAGATAAATTGGTAGCTAGGGTTAGAACCACAGAGCAGAACTAAAGTTAGCCTTTAACTAGAGTTCACAAATCATATAAAAACAAGAAAAAATTGAACTTCATCATTTCCCATTGAAAGAGATTACATAAACAGTCTGCACATACTTCTCACATAATCAGAGTTTTCCAATTTTCTAATTCACTTGTGAGTTTCTGAGCCACCTACGGATTTCTGCCATCAATAACAGATAATTATCTGATAGCACAAAAAGTGGATACCGTGTGCCAATATATTCAAAATCCTTTCTTTAGTTCATATCTACCGTCAATACTACTATGGAAGGTCAGTTCAGGAAAGCAAAACAAATCCGGAAAAACAGACGAGACGCCAAGACTAAAGTACATATTCTCACAATTCATGATCTTGTAAAACCATAATGGAAATCATCCAGTTGAGTGCTGAAGTGGGTAGCTAGACTAGTGGAAGAAGAAATACTCACATTAATCAATTCCTCACGAGCATCCTGTAGGTCATCATTACTTTTGCGTTCTTTAATGATTAGAGTCTGGTTCAATGCTTCTAGATCTTCAAGCTCTCCCTCCTTTTCTCTCAAATCTTTAAGCACTGTTTCCATCTTTTGCCGAACCTCTGCATCACCACCGTCACTCATGTGCTTCATCACATTTGATGTGCCTCTCAGTCTCTCAATTTCCAGTTCCAGAGCTTGTTTTGCATCCAATTGTTTTTCCAGTTGAATTATTTTGTTATGAAGCTCCTCCTTCTCTATCTGTATGAAAATAAAAGTAGCAACGACAGTCATCTGTTGGTCTGGTTTCAGAGGAAGTGGTATGGATGCATTGTTGTGATGACCAGAGAATTAAGAAAGACAAACCTTCTGATCTTCGGCCAGTTTTCTAGCATTGTCATCAGCCTTCTGTTGTTCCAGTGTAGCCAATTGAAGCGAACTGTTTCTCATTGCATTCTAAAAGAGCAATAAAAATTCATTTTGCAGCCACGCCTTTTAACATTTTCCTATAAGACATACAAGACAGAAAGCGAAATGTTCTAGTACCAAGATCAGTACCTTTTCAGTCTCCTCGGCAAGAGCCTTTCTATCATTTTCATTCTTTGCCTCTCGCTTTTGCAGATCTACCCCAAGGAACTCAAGCTCTTTCTTCTGAGCCTCCAGTTGCAACTTAAAGTTTTCATGTTCAGTAAAAATCCTCTGAAAGTGGTCCTGTGCACTAAGTTGTATTTTCTTTATCTCTTTGAATCAACAAAACAATAAAAATTAATTAATTAAAGCAAAAGAGAATATGACCACAATTTCATGATATCAGAAACAACCATTAATTGTTAAAAGTTCAGAAGAAAGGAATCTCAGATATTCTTGCTTGCAATCAAAGAATATAAAGTCATTGATTTTGTTCCTAGAAATTGAAGAATATATAGCGATGCCAATAGAATCCTAAAATGTATATAACTGGATTTCTGTGATCCGTTCTTGATAATTATTAAATTCTATGAGAAGATCTACCTTCATTATACCCCTGAACAAGCCTATCTTTCTCTTCCATTAAGTTCTCAATGAAGTTTGAAGTCTCGATGCATCTTTCCTTCATCTCTTCCAAATGCTTGTTCTTGACCTCAATCGTGCTTGTCAGATTGGATACAAGTAGATTCTTCTTTCGTGCCTCTTCCTCCACCAATCCAAAAATGGTTTTAAGGTCTCCCTTCTTGCGTAGGTGTTCACCAATGATATTGTTCAAACTGTAGTCATCAGAACGGGCAACCCACCCATAAAGACCAGACTTTTCTTGATTACCATCATTCCAATCCTTTTTCCCATGATGATCTGCCTCATAACTTTTCTCAAAGGCCATGGCATTATCTAAACCAGGCCAGTTTTTGTTGAATTGTACAAGGGCACACCCCGAATGACCCCGAAAACTCCACAGTGATTGAACTCTCCTTGGGTGGAGCCCTCTCCTAATCAATTCATCCTTCAGCTTGGATCCACTTTCTCCGAAAGACCGCCCATCCTGCCCCCTTCTTGTAGGAATATTGACCACAATACCAATCCAAGGCCACACAAACTTCCCATCGCTGCAAAGATTCAGAAGATCAACTCCATTCACAGGTTTTGATTGACTGCCTACATCAGTTAGATCTATCTCCAAGAATTTTGCCAGAGCTAGATGATTTGCCTTTTCTTTTGCACTTCTTTTGCTACTATTGCCAATCCCAGAAGCATGTTGAAGGAGATCCTTATAAAGGTAATCATGCTTTCTTTTCTTCGGACAGTAAGGGCAAGTAAAAGTTTCATCCGAGATTTTCACATTGTAGTTTCCACTCTTAAGTTTTTCATAAGATTTATCTTCATAATCGACCATTTCAGAGTCACCTATATCTGCATCCTCTTCTGAGCTGTGATCCATCAAACTTCCCATTGAATCTCAAACAATACCTGAATTAGAATAAAGTGAAGAAGTGAGTCGCAGATACAAAAGGAAAACGGTGCCCATTATTTCTTACATTTCTTAGATTTTACGTCTATGCCATCAAATACTAAACTTTAAACATTCCAAGAAAACTTTCTGTCTTGGGGAAGAAGTTCATATAACACAATCAGAAATATCCATCAAGTGAAAAATCACAGGGCGAAAAACACAAAAACCCCAGTTGCATTAAGCAAGGAAGCAATATCTGACTAAAAACAATAAATAGGAATATCATTCACCGGTCTCCTTAGTTACCAGCAAAAGACACAAGGATGAATAAAACCAAACCAAAACATATATAAAAATTTGGGTGTAAATTTATGCATCTTGAATAATAGTATTGTAAGAGTAGCTATAATAAATAGCATTAATGAAATGATTCCCCCCCCCCCCTCTCCCCACCCCCAACAACCAACAAAAAAAAAAAATCAAAGAAACCAAACCCTCTCTTTTGAATCGTGGTCTAAAAATAGCAAGATAAATTGGGGGAAAAAATCAACAGGCATATACACATGTATTAATTTAAATTTCCGAATGTCTGCATTAACATTGAGCCAAATCATCAAAAATAATAATAACAACAACAACAACAACAACAACAACAACAATAACAAAAACAAATACCAGACAAAATAAACTAAACTTATCTCCACAGTCCAGATATTATGATTAAACATTCAAAAACAGAAGTTAGCATGATATTTTAGAAAAATAACCAAAAATAGAAGCATATGCATGAATACTTTTTTTTTTTTTAAATAATAATCATAACTAAAATTTTAGTAGAAATATGATTACAGTGAAAAGAAACCTGAACACAAATTTAGTCAAGAAAAAAAAGGTAAAAAATAATTATAAATTAATAAACAAATAAATTAAACTTGTCTCCAACTATCATGAATAAAAATTCAAAAACAGAAGCTAGCATGATTTTTTTGTCTTAAAAAAAGAACAAAAATGGGAGCATGTATAACTTTATTTTTAAATAACAATTACTATAATTCAAAAAATAATAATTACTAAAATTTTATAAAAAAAAAAAAAGTGGTTAAACTGAAAAGCCACACCGTAACCCAAAAAAAAATACAGGAAAAAATCTCCAACGATTATTTATTATTTCAGCGAATAAAAGAAAAAAAAAGCATGCATTGAAAACAAAATGATACTGAAATTAATGGGAGCAAAAGATAGGAAAACCTACACAAACTTTTTCGTGATCAAAAAGTAAAAAGGTCGCTGCTCTGATTTGTGAGTTAAGGTAAGGTTTTGATACTGCGAATTCAGTGAAGCTGAATCGTTTTACATACAGTAACTTCGATTCACTGTGTTGGGTCTGGCGGGCTTCTCGCGGGTAAACAGGTCCATGTAGCCCATTAAAATTTTTTAATTTATTTTTTAGTAGTTAATTCACCCAAAAAAATTAATATTTTTAATTTTAATTACATCATAAAATTAATTGGCGTACTGCTTTTTGTTAATTAAAATGATTAAGATACAAATATCGATCTATCAAAGAGTACGAAATGCAACCCTAACCCGAGGTGATAATTTTTGAAACAGTCTTTAAATTGATACGAGCATAATATGAATAAGAGTTTATATAAATAAGCTGAAATTGATACAAATTATTAAATACATTGCGTGGCATCACTTGGTTTCTGATATGATAACTCGTTTACGATATGATTTACTAATTGATTACTTATATTATATTTGGGTACTTTCTTGTTACTTAGAATTGTGTTATACTTTTCATATTTTAACAACTTTTATTTAAATTGAAAACAAAATTAATTGGAGTGCAAATAGGTAGTACTAAAAATTTCTTAGAACTATTTAAAGACATGTAAAGGTGATTTTTTGAAAAATAAAATAAAATCATGTTAAATGGATAATACAATATGAAACGTTCATTTTTTATTATTATCCAACTAGGCACTATTTGTATTATAACTGCGGAAGCCTATAAGCAGTGATAGAGCCACATACAGACTTGTGGAGATAGCTGCCTATGCGAGTCTTAATTTTTTTTAGAAAATATTTTTTAAAATTCAACCAAAAATTTATTTATTATAAATAAAAATTTGAATTTATCCGTATGGATTGTGAATAATCTATAAAAATGTAGGTTTGAATTTAAATTATCATCACTAAAATCACTTTAAGTGAGTGTGTTAAATCTAAAATAATTTAAAAACACTTGAGAAAAAATCAAATTCTTTTAAGAAAATTAAATTTGCCTCCTCCGCCACGGCCCATAAATGCAGTCTTAGTACTCCGTAATCCAAATATTTCTTAAGTTTTTTCACCAACTCAAATTACCACACGTAGAAGAGGTCAATTTGTGTATCAAATCAAATCAAACGAGCTCCCTATATCCCCACTAAAAAGACTAATATACCCCTGCACTGCTGCCCAGTTTTAACACGTTGATTCCAAAACGGCATGAGTGCATGCCTGTATCAAACTATCAGTTATCAAATCAAATCAAACAGCTCCCCAACTCTCCTTCGAAAAGACTAATATACCCCTACTCTGCTGTCCAGTTTTATTACCGTGTTGATGTCATAAAACGGTAATACTAGTTCATTTATTCGTCGGGGGCCGTTGCGCCGTTACCGGCCCTACCCTTACCATCCAATTGGTGACCTATCACGCTCCAAAAGGCGCGTGAAAGTCCAACCTTTCCTCCTCACACACGCTCAACTCAACTCCACCGACAGGTACAAA
This sequence comes from Citrus glauca, assembly GCA_029633175.1. NCBI lineage: Eukaryota > Viridiplantae > Streptophyta > Magnoliopsida > Sapindales > Rutaceae > Citrus > Citrus glauca. The sequence continues at coordinate 11,502,276 of JAQOOD010000005.1, forward strand.
GCTTTTGCTTCAATCGCACTACTACCGCTCTTACTCTCTACTGCCCCCACCCCCCCCCCCCCCCCAACACCACCCAAAAAATCCGCCACTCTTCTCTCATTTTCTTCACACGCCGCCTAAATATGGATTTCTCATTTCTTCACAAAACAACAAGCATTCTCATTCTCGCTCTCATTTCTTTCCTCTTCCTGTTGTTCCAAGCATCCAATGCTTCGATTCACACTTACGACAACAATCCCTTCCGAGACGTCGGCAACTCCGCCCTTCTACCCGGAGGCAGCGAAGGCCTCGCCGCCTCCCTCGACGCCGCCCGTTCTTTCATTCGGTATGTAAAATTTTAAAAATGTATTATTCGCTGGATCTACGACGTCATTTTCTTGCTTTTTTCTTTTATTTTTTTTTTTTTTTGCTTTTTCAAATTTGTATTATCAAATTTTGGCTTACTTATTTAGATCTGATAGCTTACTCACTGATCCTTTTTCATATTGAAACAAACTTGAGCTTAGCAGTCTCCTTCTGAACTATCCAAATTGCTGCATTGCAAGGCGATTCTTAGTTCTTTTTTTTTTTTGTTTCTTCAATTTGAACTGCTAAGTCAAGGCTGCTGCTTGTTTCTGTTATTATTATTACTTACGTTATTTGAACATTGTTGATTTTGCTGTGGGATTGTTCTACGGATCTAAATTTTTTGTCTGGATGAACTATGAATGAAGTTCCAGTGACACATTTCATGCTATTATTGAACTTTTGTCTGTAGAGTTTGCTTCAAGTGTCTTATTAGGTGCATTGTCGCTTTCTGTTAGCTGGGATGGTTTTACGAGTAAGAAGAATTTATAAAATGGCATGATATAAGATTGAACTAGCCTAATCTAAAACTTTAGTTTAGGGTAAGTAAACAGGGGCAAGTTGATAAACATCTAGATCTTTAGTTGTAATTTATATACGATTTGTTGGTTTTGCATAAATTTTGAAGGACCTTATCATTCAGATGATTTTCTACTTTCTGATTTGTGAAACCTGCAAATGGATTTGATTATCTGCTTCCTTCTAAATTATTATCATATTTTTAAAAGATAAATGCTGACATCACTATATTACTTTATACTTTTAATACATTTTGATTCGTTATCATTTCCTTTTCTTATAATATGATCTTTTATATATATTATTTGACTAGATTTGAGAATGTCACTTTCTGGAGGACTAAGGCAGCTGCTGATGAGCATTCAGAAATGGAGCACAGTTCTGGGTTGGTACAAGTTGTTATTTTTGAGGCAGCTGATCGTAATAATATTGGGGGTTCTGCCTATGGTGGACAGAGGTCTATATGTTGTACCCCTGATCTTGCTAAGCTGGAAGGCTGCAAGCAGGGTGAGGTTATCAGGATGCCTTCGGCTACAGATGTTAATTGGCCAATCGTTTTAAATGTACAATTCAGTGGGAACTACTTGTCTACAAAGATGGATAATGTGGATGTGCCAATTACAAAAACTGGAATGTATAATTTATTCTTCATAGCATGTGACCCTAAACTCAAGGGTCTGGTAATGAGTGGGAAGACAATATGGAAGAATCCTAATGGTTACTTACCGGGGAGAATGGCTCCACTAATGAACTTCTATGTGTATATGTCTCTTGCATATGTGGTTCTTAGTGTAATTTGGTTCATTCAATATGTGAGGTATTGGAAGGATATACTGCAACTTCAGCATTGCATCACAGCTGTGATAACTCTCGGATTGTTTGAGATGATTCTTTGGTTTTCTGAGTATGCAAATTTTAATAACACAGGAATTAGACCAGTTGTAATTACAACTTGGGTTGTGACAGTTGGAGCAGTAAGAAAATCACTTACTCGCCTTCTTATTCTCTGTGTTTCAATGGGCTATGGGGTTGTGCGGCCCACTCTTGGCGGCCTTACCTCAAAGGTGCTTCTTCTGGGTGCGACATACTTTTTGGCATCTGAGTTGCTGGATATTACTGAGTTTGTTGGAACCATTAGTGACATATCCGGAAGAGCAAGACTTTTTCTTGTTCTTCCTGTTGCATTCTTGGATGCCTTTTTGATATTGTGGATTTTTACTTCTCTTTCAAAGACACTGGAGCAGCTGCAGGTATTACTTTATTTATGGATATGCTTTTCATTTTCTCTTCATATGGTATCACTTTAGGATGCCAATGTTATTTTTATCCAGGCAAAAAGGAGTTCTATCAAATTGGATATCTATAGGAAGTTCTCAAATGCATTAGCTGTGACAGTCATTGCTTCAGTTATTTGGATAGCTTATGAGGTATGATTAAAGTCAAGTATTTATCACCTTTGTGCAAATTTAACTGATATCCTGTGATTTATCATCCTATCTTAGGGAATGAGTTTTTTATAATGAGGGAAAAAGAAAAAACAGTTACCACTGTATTATCTGGAACTGCTGTTATTAATGAACAACTTTGATGGTTAAGAAGCTCATTATCTTATAAATTTAGATTCTCAAGTTCAACGCATTCTGTTTGTAGTTTGTTTGTTGATATTCCTGGTAAGTGGCAGATGGGACATCATTTATGCAAACTCATCTCTTAGTCTGAGTTGTATGGATTATTTTAACTGTGGTGGATTTGGAAGATCAAGGAAAGCTCTTTTTCCTTCCCCTTTTGATTGAATATTTTCTTTTCCCGTCCAATTAATATAAATTTCTTTACTTGATGTAGACGTTAACTGGTTATCATAGTGTTTATTTTTGTGGAAATGATACGCTTCCTCTTACAGGTGTATTTCAAAGCAACAGATCCTTTCAACGAGCGATGGCAAAGTGCTTGGATCATTACTGCTTTCTGGGACGTTCTTGCCTTTGCCTTGCTATGTCTTATTTGCTATCTGTGGGCCCCATCTCAGAACTCCCAAAGGTATGTTTTAGTTTCACAAATTTCAAATAATTGGTGGAGTATCTGTGTAGGAATTAAAATGCCAAACTTCCAGGGACGATCTTCTAAATAAAGCTCAATCAGCCTTCTGTCAAATATGTACTCTCATTTTCAATTTTCTTCATTTTCCTTTAATACACACCAAACTCCATCCTGGCCATTAACAAGTACCAAGTACCAATGGTGAAACTTCAATTGATATATACATATTTTAGCTTTATTTAAAAATCATTAATGAAGAACCAAAGGAAAAAATTATTTGCCTCCACATTGCAATGTTAAGTCAACCTTTTTAACTTTATCAGGTACGCCTACTCGGAGGAAGTGGGAGAAGAATATGATGAAGAAACTCAGTCTTTAACAAGGGGCAAGCCAGAGGGTGATCTTAGTTTAGTCAAGCAGGAAAAGAAAGAAAAGGATGCCGGAGTCACTGCCAATATTTCTGACGAAGATGATGTAGAAGAGGACAAGAGGGAATAATAACTTGAAAACATACACGTTAGCAACGTTATTGATGGTGCCGAAACGTCTTGTCCAGTGTGAGAGAGATCATGGAAACATCAGCCTACTTCAACCTGTTAACGTCTTTGGAGCAACAATCTGTCCCGCATCCACTTGCCGTGTGGAGGAGCTGCAAAATTTTGCAAAAATGTGATTTTTTTCCCCTCAGATTGCTGCATTTGTTCACAATATAATTCGTTCTGTAAAGTAAAGCTTGGCAAATGGGTGATTAGCGTAAGAGTAGATGAAATATTGAAAATCACAGACAGAAATCTCCGATGAGGGGAGTAGAGATGAGGTATATCGTTGTGATTATCATTGCGATTTGTGATATATTCTTTGTACTACTACTTACTTTCCATGTTGTAGGTTGCTCATTTGCTTGATTACTTGCATGTTCATTGTTCGATAATTTTAATGAGAAGGGTGAAAAGGTTTCAAGGGTTCGCTGAGACTATTCACTATTAGTTTTTAGAATATTTCATTTGGCGCTTAAAATATTAACATCAAATTCTTTTTCTTATACTCTTAAAGATCTTATTGTTGTAAGATTTTATACATATGAACCTCAAATTCTATTTGTAAATGTCTTATTTTATGCAAATAAGTCGATAAGTGCAAATGCCCATTCAAGTTATGATTTTCTCTACCATAAATTATAAAAGAGCTGGAAGCTCAAAGTATGAGAAAAATGGTACAGAAAAACATTCTGCGCATCTGAAAGAAAGGTTAAGACGTCACGAACTTAAATGAAAAGAGTTCTAAGATACTGGGAATAAGGATTAAATAGAAACGTTTTATGGGTATAAGTGATAAAGATAAAATGTTTACGGTCTAAATTGCAAATCTCCTAAATTTTAGAAGAGCAAGCAGAACGGTCATCGTTTGATGTTACGAGCTGAAGAAGCAAGCAATGGAAGTGATGTGGAAGTGATAACCAATCAGTCACAAGAAAGGGGCCAGTTGATTAAAAAAAAAATTAATTAATTAATATAAAAATAATTAAATCGATGGGCAGCAGTAACGGAGGAGGAGACGAGGAGCTGAAGAGAATGGCAGAACTAAGCAAAACCCTAAAAGAAGGAGAGCGAATTTTGGCCCCCACGCGTAGACCCGACGGTACCCTCCGAAAACCAATTCGGATTCGGGCCGGTTACGTCCCTCAAGATGAAGTCGCCATCTATCAATCTAAAGGTGCACTGGTATGTACGTTTTAATTTGATTTCTTCTGTTTTCAGAAAATGTAGTAATTTAACTAAATAACATCGTTTCAAATCACTTGCACTTTTTCTTTATATATATATATATATATAGTCTATTAGCTGTGTTAGTCTTTATTGAGTTCAGCCTTTGTTATTTTGGATTGTGGTGGAAAATGAAGATTATGGAATTTGAAACTAATTTGAGAGTAATGCTAGCATTCCAGTCACAACTTGAGACCCAATTTGTTGTGGCAACTTATTAGTTAATAACCACATGGGGTTAGTTATTAAAGTTAAAAAATTTAAACATGACATGGCAGTTACGTATAAACTGTTATATCAATTGAGACTCTGAAGCTGAAATGCTTTGCATTGTTGTTAATTTAGTGGCAATTTATCAGCTCATGGAAGGAATAGTGAGAGTCATCATAGTTGATGGATGATTTATGAGTAGATATGGGATTTTAAAGTAAACTTGGGTCTTGTTGTTGTTGGTTTTGATGCAGTTGAGAAAAGAATTGACGGCATTGCAGGAGGCGCCGCCAGGTTATGATCCAGAACTTGATGCAAAACCAAAGACGAAGTCTGTAAAGAGAAATGAAAGAAAGAAGGAGAAACGGCAACAGGTATATTTGGTGTTCTCTTCAAGGGTTCTAATCTTTTAGCCTTATTGAGTTTTGAGCTTCGTTTGCTAGGAAGAAGTTGTGCCGTATATGTCTTTTTTACTATAGCGTGATTTCTTATGGTGCTTACCAATGAATAACAATTTCTTAGGCAAGTTAGTTTTTGTCTGAATGCCACTTATTTTGTTTGAATGCCACTTCTCAAGTGTGCTTCATAAACATTATAAATGGTTGGCATTTCATGCAATGTCATGCATGCGTAATCCTTCATGAACTGTTACACATCAAAAGATTTGGAACATTTTCAAAATGGATATAAAATTTTCTGACACCTTCAATGCTAGTTTTTACTATGATCAATTGTTAAGAATATGTTGAAATAACATGGTCTCCTTTGAGGATTAGGATCATCTCCTAGATTTTCTCTCTCTTTGTCTCTCTCCTAGGTTTCCAAATCTAGTGAAAAAAGTTGGCTTAATTGTAAATAAGGTGAATGCAAGCCTTCCAAATCATTTTGATGAGTAAAAACTCTCCAGCAGAATCATCAATCCACAGTTTCTCAATGACTTGCAAGTATATTGTCATGAGGCTTCTAGCTTTCATTTCCTCTTGTCTTCCTCCAATTCATTAATATTGATAATTTCAATACTCGACATTAGCGTTGCAAGTTCTTCAACCTCTCTATCATCAAAATTTCTTTTAAAATTGAAGTTCCAATTCTAATTCATACTAGTTGGAGAGAAAACCATGCTAGAGAAAATCGAGATATTCTTAGAAAGGAATAACCTGTACAAGTGGGGGAATTTCCCACACAACAAAGCATCACTCCTCCATTTATCGTCCCAGAAACGAATAGCCTTCCCATTACCTACTTCTAAGGCAACAAAACTAAGAAAAGCGGGGTACTCTTTAGATATGGCCTTCTAGGGGCTTCTATTGGACCCATTCCTAACCATGTTTGCATCCCATCCATTTGGATGAATTCCATAGTTGCTGCGAATAACCGAGTGCCAAAGAGAGGTCCTCTCCAAGGGAAACCTCCAAAGCCATTTTTCTAAGAGAGCTCTATTTTTCTTTCCACATTGCTGATTCCTAAACCACCTCTAGTTTTAGGCATTGCAACCTTCTTCATAGCATGAGATCCATTTCCATTTTCATAACCTTTCCACAAAATTCAAGTTTTTATGTGGGCCTTGGCATAAGGAAATCAAATTCTGGGGAAGTGATGTGAAGAAAGTTTGCTAATTTTTGTCTTTCTCCTTCTTGGTGTCTGATGCCTAAGAGAAGTGCAGAAACTTCTAACCATCTTTTTCTTTGCTGTTTGGTGGCTTCAAAGTTGTGGTATAAGTTGTGCAAAGAAAAAAAATTTTTTGAAGGTCATTCCGGGTTCTTGTGATTCTCTTTCTTATGGAGTATTCCTTTGCTTTTGGTAGAGGAACAAAGGCTAAAACTGTTTGGAAATGTGCAGTGGCAGCACTGTTTTGGGTAATATGGGAGGAAGGAAATGTTTGTACTTTTGAGAGGAAAAGTGCTGATAATGCTGATGATCTACTGGATAGAGTTTGTCTTCTTGCTTCGCTTTGGGCTTCAATACCTTTTTCTTCATATATCTAAACTGGGTTAGGGTTTTGAGATAGAGAGTTATAGCTGATTCTAGCCTTGTAGGGGTGATTGGGCATACTTTTATAGAGCACAAATAGTGCTAGTATTTGTTTCCGAGTGGACAGCTGGGCCACAATCTGTTTTTAAATCTTCTTCATTAATACATTTTTGAGCTTCTTATAAAAAAAATGTAAATAAAGTGAAAAGCACTGGCTTGATTGTCAACATTAAAATCCAAAACTCCATCTTGGCCGCTAATTAAGCTAGGAGAGGCTACAGGGTAAAAAGAAAAGAAAAGAAAAGAAGGGGGGGGGGGGGAGGGAGGCTAGGAGAGGAGCCTTATCCCTACATTGATCTCTTGTCAAGCCAGAAATAATGTCAATTCAGGAATTTTATGGATCTGGATGATAACCTTATTTATCATGGTTAATTGGTTCTTTTATCTGTTTGCCAACTAAATTGTTTTGACAAAATTAGCCATATACTCTGTGGTTATAAATTCCAAGGGTGAGCACCAGATATAAAATCTTTCTTTCTACAAACTACGAAATTGTTAAGACATTTCTGCAACATAAATGGTGTAGGATGATTAATATGGCTTTTGCACCAATTGACACATGGCAAGAAAAGGAGGAGAGAGGAAGGAAAGAGAGGGAAGAGGAGATAAAGAATTTAACTTGGAGATAAAGAAGAGATAATTTAGAAGGAGATTGTACGAAAAGCAATTCAATCTTCATATTATTTCTAATCACAGAGCTCCTCAAAGATAAGCACGGGGCCTCTCTATAGTGGCTTAGTCTTAATCTAATAAGAAACTAGAGTATGCTTCTAAATAGCTAGAGTAACCTACTCTGAATAACTAACAGAAAACTCAAACCAACAGCAATAAGTAATATATCAAATTTTCTGAGAAAATAAGATTCCAAAAGCCCTGGTATCCAAAATCCCTGAAATAATTAATACTCTGAATAAGTAATTCCAATAAGCCATATAACCCATTGGCTTATTCTCCATTAGTGGTTCATGAAATAATTTGAATGTGAACATGACAATGATTTCTGTTGCTCAGCTCATGAATCTCAGAATGCAGAATGTTTTAAGAGTGATTGAGGAGAAAATTCTCATGGAGGAGTTGTGGGAGAATAATATATCTTTATGCACCAATCATCCCCAACTTCCTATTTCACCATCACATGCCTGTTGAATAGTGTGTCATTTAAGTTATTAGAGCGTCTAAAAAAATGAATGGGATGAAGTCCCTCCAGTCTCGATATGCAAACTTTCATTTTTTTTTCTTTAGAACTTGTTCATTCAAGGATTATTTAGCATCTATGATCTTGGAAACTGAAAAGCTATACAAATATTTTGTTAATGTAAACTGGTTAGTTTAAGGAACGTGCTACTTTTCTGTAATGAACTTGAAATTATTTATTATTGCTGTTACTTTGGTGCAAATTTCTGATTTTTGCTGTTGTGGTAATGGTAGGAAAAGGCTAATGTTCCTTAAGTTGCCAGTTTCATACAATCAGCTTCTTCCTCTTTTATATGTAATGCATGTTAATTTATCAAGTTACCTGCAGCAGGCTGCTCTTGAAAAGGGTAAAATTGTGGAAAAAGTGGTAGATGGGGAGATTAAGATGGAAGAAGTTGTATCTGCTGAAAATCTAAGTCATGGATCAGCATCCACCGACTCATTGACATCTCAGATGAATGAACTGTCTGTTTCTGCAAATCCAGTTGTCGAGAACCCTCTGTCAGATGCCAAGGATCCTGGAGATGCAGGAGCTCCAGGACAAGATATTGATAAAAGAATCCGGGCTATTAAAAAGAAGGTAAGTTTCATTCATGGTTTTAATCTTGGGTCTAACAATTTCTCTAAGGAATTTATAACATTATACTTTTTGCTTGTGTTAAAAAACGGAAGCAAATATTTGACATCTCCAAGTTTTATTGGTGGAATACACATCGCAAGAGGATGCTACTAAGCATCTAACATTTGCAAGTTTGAAATGCGATTGTCGTGAAAGGAATTAAAAAAAAAATAATATTGTGCATTCAAACTAGTAGGATTTAGCCACTGTGTAATAAATTCTACCTTTTAAATATGCATGTAACATTTTGACTAATCATAGTTGTTGGATTCTTTTTCATGGAAATACTGGAGTCGTATTTTATCTTAAATTATTCAATGGGCTTTTAATAAATTTTTTTAATAAAAGTGATTGTGGGAGAGCGTTGAGTGTCTTTAGACTTTAAGATAATACAACTTTTAACTTCCTAGTTCATCATTAAAGGTGTGTTTGCAATTGATGTTGGACAACTGTAACTTAAAAGTTACAGCACTAAAGTGTTTGGTAAACAGTAGCTGTTGTAGTTTGAAGATAAGTTGATTTGATTTTACACTTGTATGATGGAAAACCTATTATATCTTTACTAATTTTGTCAAAATTATTATTTAGAAATTATATTTACTACATAATATTAACTTTCATTTTATGCTTATAGCTTTTTTTCCACAGCAGAAGTTACAACACCTCAATCCCAAATGGAGTCTTAATGTCATTGATGATGTTTGCTTTGTAGTTTGCACACCCAAAAACTTTTGCTTTATGTATTAAATGTTAACTTTTTTTCCATTAACTCATGCATGCATCAATGTATCCGAATTTAATTATGTAGATGTGGTTGACACAAATATTTACTGGGTAAGCTTTACACATAATTTGTCAGCATGTTAGAATCTTCTGCACTTCTATTAGTTGTAAACTCTAAATGAGTAGTTGACATAAACATTTACTAGGAAAAGCTTGCCCTGTAATTCAACACAATCAAATTCGTCCAAACTATTATGGAATGCTTATTTTTCTTTTCTTTTCTTTTTGCATTTATATGTTTACTAGTCTTCCTAGTCATAACAGCTTCTCTCTCTGCTTCTTGTTTCTCTTTTTAGCTCTACTTACATCTTTAGTTTCCTTCTCTCAGACTAGAGTAAATGATTAAAGAAAGGGGTTTATTGAGTATGCGTGAGGGGGAGGGAGAGAGGCAAGAGCAAATGTCTGATGAGTCCAAGGCTCATTTTCTGCAATCTAGCTATATGAGGCTGACATAGACTTATTTCCTTATACACCTAAAGAACTCTTGTAATCAAGTAATTTAGGCCCCAAATGCATTATGTTTGTAGAACTAGGCAGAATTGAATTGAAGTTCTTTCTCAGAAGAGAACTGGTGGTATAATGCTGGGAAGAAATGCTAAACAACGTGAAAATTCTCTGCCAACATTTGGAAAGATGGTAATGTTGTTCTAGAGTGAAACAGCTGCTACCATTTCCTGTGGGCTCTGGTCCTTTCCTTTTTTCCTTTGTTTGTAACACTTGTGGAGAGTGTTTTGGGTTTTTTTGTTTGGAAAAGATTAGAAAAATACTTTTAAGATTCTTGGGATGAGGATTTCAGGTTTTATGGTTAAAGCTCCCCTCTTCCTTGATTTTGGGTTTCAGTTCAATTCAAGGATATTGCCCTCTTTATAATTTACGGAAATATGGATGCTGCTGTTGGATGACTTTGGTAATTCATGATGAACGTTTTTTCTTATTTCATAGTAGTTTCTGTTGGTAAACTGCTAGCCCAATATTTGATAACTCATTTCCTTTATCATTAAAAGTTTGATCATTTCTCATGATTCAAAAAACCCAGCGGAAGAGCTGCTTGTAAGGTATATGCATTGTGCATTTAAACTTCTCTTTCAAATACATCATTTTGGGTGTCTTTTCAGATCTAATTCTTAATGACAATCTGGAGCATAGAATCAAGCATGGACTTATATGTTGATAAATCACATATATCAGAAGTACATTGCATGTTAGCTATTTGCTTTTGGATCCATGTTATTGGAAGGATTTTCTGAACCTATGTAACATAATTAGGACTCCAGAAATTTTGTTAGATTGGAAAATGCTGCACTCATTTTGATGAAAAAAGTGATGAAGGGAGTTCAAGTGTCAGCTTATTTTTCTTTCAAAGAATGCGGTCAGCACTGTAGCTTAGACTAAATTGTGTTTGGTGGTGGTGTTCTTTTACCTTAACTTTGATCCAAAGTGGTTAACAAGTATGTCACTGTTAGTTTTATTCGAAAAATGACTAGAGATCACTGTTTGGCAGCTTGCAAAAGTAAGGTCTACTAAAAACATCTTAAGTGTAACTTCAATACATTTCAAATTTACTTGTTCATGTATTTCTTTTTCCCCATGGCTGCAGATTCGACTCGCGGAAGCTCAACAGCAAAAAACTGGGCAACAAGAATTGAAACCAGAGCAATTGGAGAAACTGTCAAAACTGGAAGGTTGGCGCAATGAGCTAAAGCTTTTGGAAGAAAAAAAGGCTGATCTGGAAGCATCATGATTCTGGAAGTTTGGCGCAAGGAACTAAAGCTTTTGGAAGAAAAAATGGCTGAACTGGAAACATCATGTTTTTGGTTTGTGTGAGTATGAAAAACCCCGTGTAGTTAGTTCTCTTTTATAGTTTGCTTGGTCAAGATCTGAATACTGAATCGAAGTTCATCTATCGAGATTTTGCCCAAATTATGCTATATGGGTTTAATTGAATGTCACTCTTCCTTCATCGTAAAACATTTAGCTTACTAGTTTCCAAATTACAATCTTCTGAATGAACTGCGTTGGAGTTTGAAATCACTAAAGCATTCTAACCAATTGTGATGCAAACATTTTTGTGGTGTTGGTTTGCAGTAATGTATTTGTGTTTGGTTATTTGTCCGGGAAATGTATAGATTTGGCAACACTTTTGGCATGTTGAATCATAGTGTAGTACTTATCGGTCGGATTGTATTGTATTGTATTGCCATTGTATTCTATTGTTACATTAAACTAGAAGCCGCTTTAAAATTGGCGCATGAAGGTTGTTATTAGAATGTGTTACCATTTCTCTTATCTGAAGGATTGAGGTTGCAATCAAACATTCGAAAACGGGCTTCCTTTTTAATAAAATTAAAAAAAAATTAATTTAACAGCAATTAACTTTTTTTTTTCACTCATCTGAATAGGGTTCAAATATTAAATTTACTATTAAAATCTGACCTAATTGACAGTTGTTAAAAAGTCAGTTTTGCTACAAAAAAAAGGTTCCAGGCTTCCAGTCTTCTTGTTCTCATTGAAACTAGAAATACTCGTAAGCTTGTTTTAGTCCATTGTATTCTATCTATGAAATATTAATCAAGTTACATTTTACAAATGTCATATTTTTTTTTTTCGGTTTTTCAAGAGCTTCAAACTGTTTTTGTGAATTGAACAGTCCAAAAAAAACAAACAAGTCTTAAATTTATCAATTAAAAAAATTAATGACTTTGAGTTTTTCATGTTAATTTTTTTATTTTTAAAAAAAGTAATTATTTTAGAACATTGTTATCGAATACAATCCTCGTTATTTTTGCTGACTCAAAATATTCATCTTGAAAAATGATAATTGCCCTTAAAGAGCCCAGCATGGGCACAGAAATGGCAGCCTCCGGCTGTGCTGCTGCCTTTTTTGGTCTATGCTTTGTGGACAAAATAATAATAATAATAATAATAATAATAATAATTATTATTATTATTATTATTATTATTATTATTATTATTATTATTATCATTATTATTATTATTATTAGTAGTAGTAGTAGTAGTAGTGGTGGTGGTGGTGGTAGTAGTGATGGTAGTAGTAGTCGTGGTGGTAGTAGTAGTAGTAGTAGTAGTATAAATAAAATAAAAAAATAAAACAGCAACAATAACACGGCAGTTGAGGGCTACCGTTTCTGTGCCCATATCAGTGTTCAATTTTGTGTAGAGAAGAAATTTATGAAATAAACGAAGAACATCACACCAGTCAACAGAATGTAGTTAATTGCATCATTTAAGAAATAAATTTCATTAATTTCTCAATTGAAATGTTCTTTTACTTCTATCACATGCATTCTACTTTTATCGATGTGTGAAAAAAAAATAATTAGAAAATTATCATTTAAAAATAATACCACTTGTCCCCAATTCTCAAAAAAACCACTTTTATTTTCGTAACAAATTTCTGCAGTACCGTGATTTTATAATTTTTTTATTTTATTCATTGAGAACTTAAATTTTCTCTTTGTTCTGAGTCTTCTTAAATATTTGAAGATCTTATGTTACTTTGTTCATTGATTCGTAAAGATTAAAAAAACACAAGATCTTTGGAAACTCAAAGACTAATACAAAATTCTCGAAAATGATCTTAAGATTCAATAATCAATAACACGAAAAATCCCATATTAGCAAATCCCAAATCAGATGATGTCATACGGTATACATCATTTTGTTTCTTTCTATCCATTTCTTGAGGAACTGGACTGTTTGTTACTTTTTCAACCAATTCTACACAATTTCAAAACTGACAATTAGATTTTCAGATTCTCAAAATAACTCCACGCACAGGAAGTATCACCAACCAATCAAACAAAACCTAAAACTTAGAATTACAGCCAATTCCAATCTATTCTCAATTAGCTTAGGCAGGAGCTTCCTAGTCCCCTGGATGTTCATGAATTGGGTATCAATATTTCAAGCACACTCTGGCATTAAACTACAAAATTTAGATGAATCAGCATAATTGCCTCATGCAGATTCAACGTCCGACTCATCAAGTCCTTCTCTGTAAAGTTCAAAATCCTCAGCACTCCATCTGCAGATTAAGTGAAGTTTGAAGGTAGCCATCTTGATGCCCAGCAATCGCTGCCAAAGAGAAGTTCAGTCACACGTCAACTTCTAAGCAAAGGTGAGAGTGAGAAAGAAGCAAGATATAAACGAAGAAACCAATTACATCATATAAAATGCAATGATCGAAATAAATGCTTGGAGCATCGGATAAAATAAAATAGTTGCAGATATTTATTGTATTAAGATCACAAACAAATAAAACAAGGGGGACCTAACTTTTTTTTTTATATGAATACAATGAAGGAGACCTAATTGAACACAAGAAAAGATCTATAAATACTGATACAACTTACAAGCAAGAATGACATCATGGATGATGCCAAGATGAAGATGCTGTATAAAATCTAAGGTAAAAATTTAAGTTAGAAAACAGACGATGCCAAACATCGACAGCATTCCATTTTCTGCTGATACAAAAATGGCATAGCTACAAAAAATGAAATACGAACTAGAACATTTTTGTTAGACCAATGAAAACTTATGTTAGGCGCAAATATAAAGGGGCAGTGGCAGTTTAGTAATTTTAGAGACAAGGGCAGTTTAGTAATTTTATTTATTCATTAATTAGGGCTCAAATATAAATAAGAGATTAAGGAGTCATTTAGGGTTAATGCTGAGTTTTTCTAAAGTATTAGGAGGGATTAAGAGTTTCTGGGAGAGATTGACCTACGTATCGAATTATAGATCATGATTTGTTCTTTCTTTTAATTCAAGTAATAAAATTCAGCCCCAATTTAGCCCTAAGCCCTATCACTTTCTTACAATACAAAAGTGGTCTTCTTCTGTTCTACAATACTCTTACAAGAAGGTTTTCCCTGTCCTACAATATTCTTATGAACAATATAACTAAGAGGCCAAAACAAACCAGTATTCGAGCTGACTCAGGTGACAGAGGCTTTCCTTCTTTGCAAACAACAAAATCTGAAACAAGTTCCACCACACCTGCACACCAAGATAATTTAATATTACATCCAATCTTTGCATACTTTCATGTAACAGCAGAATCAGTAGAAGAAAGCAATAATGCACCTTTGTTCAACCGAACAGGCATCCCTTGTTTGCGCAAAAATGGCTCCATTTCATGTGTGAACTGTTCCAGAGGACCTTCTGGAAGTTCCACCTGAGATATTTTGGAAGTATATACAAATTATAATGCTATGAATATATCATGCATCTTATAAAACTAACCTCAAATCACAGATGTTTCAGGTCAACAAAAATTTATGAAGAAACAAAAGCATTATCAACCATGAAAAGTTTTTATACAACATTATCAACAGTGAAGAGTTATTATCTTAAACATAGTATTCTAAAAAGGGATGATGTTTAAATCCTATCCCGAGGTTATGAACCCCAATACTAAAATCTATGTATTTAATTCAAATTTTAGCTAGGCAAGCAAGCAAGCTGTTTAAGAAATTGGCACATAAGCTCACAAACCTTTTCTGTTGCCGTGCTTCCTGTCCTTGCAAAGTCATAGTCTTCATATTTATTAAACAAGCTGCAAATGGCGATTAAAGAAAAATAATTAGTTGAAAGTAGAAAATGTAAAGCATTAAAATGAAAAATCTGCCTAGAAGAATGGCATATAAATCATCAGAGCAGAATATTCAATTCAATTCCAAACAATTTCATGACTATAAAACTTACCTTTCAACCTCTTCCTTGGGCATATTTGTAAGAAAAAGTCCAGTATTTCCACAGAGAAACTGGAAGAACAAAATGATAAATCAACACTACTGATAACACTCTAAAGGGTATCTTATTTGAAAAGGACCTCATATAGGAGCACATGATAAGTGCTTCTCCAAAAATCAGCCAAGAAGCAACCTCACCTTAGAAACTTTGTGAAGGCCTGGCTGTATCTCATCGGATACCGACCGACCCAAAGCAACCTGCATGACTTTATTTGACCCCAGAAAAAATCTGAACAAAAAAAATGCAGTAAAATGCAAAATTAATTTCTTTTAAATACCCATTAAGTAGAAGTAATAAAAACTTGCAATAAAAGAAATAATAACAATAATTAAAAAAATCACCTGCTTGGTTTGATCTGCTCTCTGAACTCTTTGAACTTGAGATTTCTCATGTTCTCAAAAGAGAAAACGTAAATTGATTTGTAATTTTCAACTGCATTCCTTATGGAATTTACTATTACTTCTTTGTGTTCCTTTCCTTTCTTTTTGGTCTTTGATAAAGTAACTGTAATTCATTCATTTTAACGCAATAAATCAATGATTCTATTCTTTTAGAAAAGAAAAAAAGACCGAGCTAAGTGTGAGACGGAGGGTGAGGAGAAGGAGGCGGCTCACCTGGGCGGTCACGTTTGGATTTCGGCATGTTGGTACGGTTAAAACGGCGGCTCGTTTGGTCTTTTCTGCTTCTGCAAATTACTCTTCTTCGTTTTTAGGGTTTTATGGAGAATTAGGACTGAGTGTCCAGGGGGAAAGGTTTATTGGGATAATCACAAATGAACCCCTCATTTACTTATGATTTCTTAAGTACGGACTTATGTTATGGTTTTGTATCCATGACGTCCCAACACGAAAGTACAATGAATTTATTTCTTCAGTTATGATATCCTTGATTTGTCTCATTTTCGTTCTCATGTTTGTATGAAACTTTGTTTTAGGTGATATTGCCGTTATTTGACAATTACGTTAATATAATGGGCATTAAGCTGAGAATTTGTTTTTCCTCTTTATTTTCTGTGTTTAAAGACCGTAGGGGATTGAGTTTGATTTACGATTCAAACTACCTCATTCACATTTGGGTGTGTTAAATTGATGGTGCTCATCAATGCTTTATAATATGTATTAAAATTAAAGTCTAGTCTAAGATTTAAGAGTCAAAAGAACTATACACATTATTTAAGTGGACTAACAATTGGGACTGAGATCGGTGTTATCTTCTTCTTAATGCATTTTTATCTAGTACTGAAAAAGGACTTGCGCATGCCTATGAGTTAATAAGATTGGTTATATTCCCAATTATAGGTATATAAATGTATTAACTTTGAAGTCTTCAAAGCTCAGTAAACGAATTTGCCTTGTGAATTTTGTTTCATACTGAATGAAATTCTTTATTAATAGTTTGACTTTGGATTTGTTTCATTTAATTACCATCTGCATTGTTTCATTTTTCTTTTTAAATTTTGTTTCTAAATTTAATGAACTTGAGATAAACAACTAATAAGATAATGGATAATTTAATGAATTTGCAACAGTTAATGGATAATTTCGAACGAGTGGAGGAGGTTGATGAAGTTGGGGAATTGCAGAATTTACAAAGGGTTGATTTAGAAAAAAAACAATGAGCAATTGGTGGTGGAAAATGTTGTTGAGCCTATGGTTGGGATGTCTTTTGATAGTCCTGATTAAATGTTTGAATATTATAAAACTTATGTCCTACAAGAGGGGTTTCCAATGATACAGAGATCTTGTAGAAAAGGAGAAGATGGGAGTTTGAGACATGTGATATTTACTTGTGGGAGAAATTGCAAGTCAAAAGCCAAAGGCACTAATGTTTTGCGACTTCAACTAAACAAAAAAATTAGATGTAATGCTAAAATTGGAGGACGTTTGGATATTGTTAGTGGAAAATGGGTAATTGAAAATTTGATTCTTGAACACAAATATGCCGTGAGTCCAAGCAACAGTAGGTATTATCAATGCAACCGTTTCATTAGTCCTTTTTTTAAAAAGCAGCTTGAAATAAATAAGAAGCTGGAATTAACATGGTACAAAGTTTTAAGTCGATTGTTGTCAAGGCTGATGGCTTTGAAAATGTGTCTTTCGGGGTTTGACTCGGGGCAAACATCATTTTCTATTCTAAATACAAAGTAAAAGATTACTTAGACACACAGGGGTCATAAATTTAAGAAAAATAACAATGAGATAACAATTTAATGCAGTAGCTAATTTAAACAACAACGTAAAACAGCAACTGAAAATCATGAATGAACAACTGTAAAATAGCAGGGAAAAGAAAATTGAAACAGAAAAATAGACTCAAGGCCTGCACAAGATAGTTTTCTTAAACAGATTTACCACTTACTATAGTGCTTTAGATTTGCTGGTAACTGTTTCTCAGGATGCAATGGGTACAAATTATTCGTCAAGCACAGATTGATAATTCTGGTGAACCACAACAGTGTACAAGCTCGATCAAGAACAGAATGATGAAAGAAGGAAAGAAATTTTGGAGTGCTCTTGTGTGCTGGTTGTTGTTGTGTGTGAAAACAGAAGAAGCTGTCTTTTTATACACATGTGAGGATGTAACAACAGTATAGTATTAAATTTCTAAATTTAATATATGCCATTTAATTGTTATAACAACCAATTGAATTGTTTAAATTCAATTCATCCAATTGATTTCAAAATTAAATCGTATAACAACTCAAAAATGATTACGAAGTTGTTACAAATCTTTTGAATTCAAAAAGGTGTCATGCAAGCTTGGATGATTTTGGGTTAACATTCGCGACTAAAATTCAATTCAGCCAATTGATTTCAAAATTAAATTGTATAACAACTCAAAAATGATTACGAAGTTGTTACAAATCCTTTGAATTCAAAAAGGTGTCATTCAAGCTTGGATGATTTTGGGTTAACATTCGCGATTTTCCGTACGCAAGAACACACGAGTTCAATCAAATCGGTCTTGGATTTGCACCCTCCTCCCACCCTTGACGCACACGCGTGTGGAGAAATCTTTTATCTTTAAAGTTCTTGCTCATGCATGGATAAGTGTCTATATATAAACACAAACCCCTTGGCTTATTTTTTCCTTGTGGGATAAACCTCATTTCCTTTCAAATTTTTAACTTTAAGGGTGCACTTTGAGACACAATTTCTCATTCACTCAAGCACCATTTTGAGTAAATAAATATACACTTTCGAAATATTCATAGAGTAGAACTCGAACTTCACAATATTTCTCACTTTCACTAAGTGCCCTTAAAATAGCATGTTGATATGCTATTTTTTCAACAATAAACACAAGGGAGAGTGAAAGGTTGGTGAGTGACTTTAAAGCAGGGTTTTGTCAAATACTGAAATGAATAGCTGGCGTTCTGATTAAGCAATGGAAACAGAAGAATTAGTACGTAAGTGTAGAGCCATAACACTTAAAGGAGAGGAAGCTGAACAATTTATTTTTCAAGGCCAAATGAAAGAAAAGGGATCTCGAGCTGTAGTTGGCTGTCTAGTTGGGAAAAGTCTTCTTGCGAGAGGGGTTAATCGCGAAGGGCTGAAAATAGCTATGCATCAAGCTTGGCGTACAATACGAGATTTTAAGATTGAAAGCTTAGGAAGTAACATCTGCTTGTTTAAGTTCTCTTTAGAAGCTGATAAAAAGAGAGCTAGCTCTAAATGGAGGATCGTGGCACTTCGATAGAGCTCTCATGGTGCTCCAAGAACTAACTGGCATTGGTAGTATAAAAAAGCAATCTCTCTCATGCTTCCTTATGGATCCAGATTCATAATGTGTGCCACTGATGTGTATAGATTTTAGTATAATCACGGAAATGGGGTCAAGAGTGGGGAAGGTTGAAGATACAAGAATGGATGCTCAAGGTGAGTGTTTTGGGGAATTTATGCGCATTCGAGTCTCAATGAATATCACCAAACCTCTGAAGAAGCTTATTGTCCTTAAACAAGAAGGTGAAGAAGGCATTCCAATGCCGGTTTTGATATTTATTTACCTTTTATTCTATTGAGACCTAAAATAGTACTTCAAAAACTTTGAAAATTTACTGCATAGTAATTGTAACTGTATTTCCTTTCATGTGTAACTGTGTATTTAGTATTTTGGAATACCCTTGATACGTACTGTACTATACAAATCATATCATTCATGGCATGGATTACAAAAGTTATAAATTAGAAGTTAAACAAAGTACTCACACAAACTGTGTGCTAGCTACAAAGCAGAGTACGTATATTTTCAGTTTCCCCGGCCAATTAGCAGCTAATTGATTGAGCAGATTTGATACCAACTCTGGCAATCTGAAAATTTACTTGTGTGCGCTTCAATGATCCCTTTTTTCGCTAAGGCGGCATCAGAGAGGAACTCTATAGGACGGATCCACCATTTTCAAAATGAACAGATTCCCTCTATTCCCTCTTGAGATTCTTAATTAAAGAGAAAACATGACTCAATGTAAATAACTAATGTTTTGCAAATATATCATCATCAAAGAAAATAAAAATAACAATACAGAGCAGTTTTTGCAAGACTTATGATTAAGTGACTGTAAATTCAGAATGCTAGAAAAAATGACACAGAACTTAAACTATAGTTAAAAGACCGAAAACTTGATTATCAATTAGTGCATTTAGTAGTTCCGCGAAGGCTGATATTTTTTGGGTTTGGGGGGGGGGGGGGGACATTCACTTCAATTTTGAAAGCATTATTAAGGAGCTTTAAATGGGCATTAGAAAAATTTTCAATCAAGCCTGTAAAATAATTGAACTGAGCATACTATCATTTGGTATAGAAACGCCGAATTATATTGATAGTTGTTATCCCAATTTTAGTACGTGTTAACTCAAAATCTAGCAAATAAATAATTTGTATATGTGACAATTTACCGTATTAGCTGGAAATTTGCACTTCATACCTTAACTCCTCGTCCAAGTATGTAATTTCCAATTGTCCACGCCCGCTACCAGGTGACTTAATTGGTATCTATGTCACAATAGATTAAGGTTAGTTATTAAATAAGTACATATTAAGAAAATAGTGCTACTTTATTATTATATTAGAATTTGCACTTGCTCAATGCTTCTGCCATTGCACATACAACATTTACACCGAAATGGAGTAGGTTCAAGAGACACAATATTAAACACAATCTTAAACACACATTTTTAACCATCAGATTACAACTCATTCAAGGGTTCAGATTAAGGCTGACATGGAATATATTAATTTTAAAAACTAATTAATTAATGTCGGTCCACTATGATAATAAATTATTTACTGATTCTTCTCTCATACATTTCTCTATTTTGTTTCTCTCTTCCTCACTGCCGTAGAAGAAACAAAAGACTTCTAGCTCATGAAGATGCAATTTCTACTTTTATTAAGCTTGCAAGATTCAGAAAGGGCATTGTGCTGATTAATTGAATTGAGTTTATTCACAATATAGATTATAGGATGAATCATTACAGAAGGAGGAATAAAGCCGCATCTCCCACCGCTTCTTTAGCCTCTTGAACAGAAGGATGATTTAGGATCCAAACTCACAAAATTGGATGGGCTGATCCATTTTTATATTCTCTAGCAAGATCTGTTTTTAATCTTACGTGCATTATTAATTCATTGTGCAAGTTGGTTCAATATTAGCATCATGGATATTCATTCTGTGGCAATGTACAGCACGGTTTATATTCCTGAAATTTTAGAAAGATTTGTTCAAGATAATTAAAAAAAAAAGGTTAGATTTATCCTAAATTAATTTGAAAATGAATTTTGAGCACTTATCAATTGTAAATTAATTTGAGATAGAAGTCTTTCTGTTCTATTACATTACAGAGGAAAGGGAAAAAAGTGGAGGAACACCTCAATAAAAAAAGAGAAGATTAGGTAAATAATTTATTATCATAGTGGACCCACATTAATTTACTAATTTTACAATTAATATATTCCATGTTAGCTTTAATCTCAACCCCTTAATGAGTTGAATCTAATGGTTAAAAATGAGTGCTTAAAATTATGTTGAATATTGTGTCTCTTGAACCTACCCCTATCTATATATATATATATATAAATTGGATATTACATATCACATACAAGACCTGCAATTCTGAAATAGTCAAATTTAACAGCCACTCTTTTAGAATTTAGAGGTACCAAGTTTGCTGTGGCCTGCAGAAATATTGATACATTGATCTCAAACACGATATTAAATAATATATAGCATCATAGTAAATTAAATTGGACACATGTACTGAGTAGATTTTGCTAGTCAAAGAAACTAGCAAATTAAAACTCAAATTGGATAACAGTGGAATTGCTTTCTGGCAGAATCAAAATGGACTAGATGGAGAAAAAGAAGGATTTAAACATATACCAGTTCGTTTCATTTTTTTAACACTACTCTGTCTTTAATTTGTAGCTATCAAAAAATAAAAATTCCAAGTATTACAAATTATATAATATGTAAACAATGAATGTCAAAGAAACTAGCAAATCAAACCTCACATTGGATAGCAATGGAATTGCTTGTTGGCAGAATCAAAGGGACTAGATGGAGAAAAAGAAAGATTTAAACATATACCAGTCTGTTTCATCTTTTTAGCACTACTCTGTCTGTGTAGCTATCAAAAAATAAAAATTCTGCGTAAATTATATAATAGGCAGACAATGAATGTCAACTGATATTATTGAACAAGAAAAATGATCACCTGATTAAAAAATGGCCAAGTTTCTATATTTTGAGCTCTCAATGTGTCAATATTTATTGCCTGGTAGATTTTTCCATTTGGTCGCAAGAATTTTGGTCTCTGTCACATCAAAGTGATGAAGAACATTTTACTTTAATGCTAGGAGACTTGCATATAAATGTTAAATCTAAAGGAAAAAAAGTGCAACTAAAGCTAAGAACTGAAGCAGCGGGGGGAGGGGGAGGGGGAGGGGGGTGAAGATCCAACCTTTGTCTGCAGAAGTGATTGAGATGTAGTATATAAAAGCTCCCATTTCCCATTCAGTAAGTTAGACTTTAGAGGTTCCTTTATATCATTCACTGCCTCAAGTTTGCGAGCAATCTGATCGAAAAAAGAAGTTTTACAATCCCACTATCAACAGAAAATTTCAAACAAATTTAAGTACATAGATAAAATTTAAAGAAAGAATTCATCCTAAAATTTCTTTCTAGATGAATTCTTTCTTAAGTGACACAACTAAGAATTTTGAAAATGGAATAACTTATATATACATCTTCAATAAATCAGCGGCTAATAGAAATTGTAGAGTAAAATGATGAGCCAATCTCTTCCTTGCATGCTGTGAGGAGTAAAACGCTAAGCCAACCTCTCCCTTGCATGTCGTAAAGAGTAAAACGATGAGCCAATCTCTCCCTTGCTTGCTGTGCAGGCAATGAACCATAGCCGATCTACAACTCTAGATATTGCTCCTAAATTTAGTTATCACTATAGTACAACTAATGCCTAGAAATTTTCAGTATCAGTTGTGAGCCATGGCTCCCTCACCATCTGATTAATTACCTCAGATTAATTATTAATGAATTAAAATTTTCAACCTCTATAATACACATTAATAACTAATTTACCAGGCCAAATTACTTATAAACTGCCGCATCGATTCATATTAATCCAAATTGCGCACATATTAATCGCAAGCCAGTAAAAGGGGTCCCCTCATATAAGTACCCCAAAAAAAAAAAAAGGTAAAAGCTGCAGCATCATTTCTTAATATTATTATGATATTAAATATTATTGCTTTTCATTCAAAATTCTCTGTTTATCATCCAAATTTAGTTCATAAAAAGGTTTCTCATCATTCATTTTCCCCTCACTTTCTCATACTACTTTCTTTGCTTCCAAACAAGCTAGGTATATCAATTTATAAAGCTCAAAGAAACAGTATGAATAAAATCACCTGATCAACACGTGCTTGGTCCTCAGGAGAAGCTTCGGCGCCACGATCAAGAGGCTTTATTGCCTGGAAAAGCTCCTCCTTGAAGCTCTCAACTCTTTTGGTCGAAAATCCTGAAAAGAAAGAAACTCTATTTCTCCGTTTGTCGGAAACCGAAGAATTCAATGGCTTTTGGTTTCGGGGGCAAAATAACAAATGGGTTCTAATTATAATATTTGGTTTTGAATAGAATAAATTAAGCGAAGAAGAAGCGAAATCAGATGAAAAACAATTTAGAGATGAAGAAGAACAAGTGATAGCCATAGATAACAATGAATCATTGCATGATATAACATATTTTTTAATTTTATATATTTTAATATTTATTTATTTTAAATGTTAGTTTTAGTGGTTATTAATGGAGAATGAGCGAAAGTGACTCGACTTAAGAAAATCGAGTGCCCGCAGGCCTCAGCTAGCACTATTGTGGGCAACGAGAGCGTGCGTGTCGTTTTGCTTTTTCACAACAGTCAAAAATGAACTGCACAGGGGTCGAGGTGATAAAATGTGGCAATTTTTTAAAATATTGAGTTTTTACTTTTTAATTGGTTAATCTTTTAGAGTCCTTTCGAATTATTTTTAAAAAATATAAACGTAATTTTAAAAAATTAAAAATTAATTTTAATATTTAATAATTTTTTTAAAATTACTTTTAACAAAATTAACTTACCTTATAATAAATTTTGAAAAGTAATAAAAAAATAATTTTAAAAATCTAATCACTTTTATAAGACATGAGTGGGTCGTCCATGATCGAATGACCCAAATCAATCTATTAACTATCCACCCAAGAGGAAGTTGCAGAGTTTGAACACATAGGGATGGTTGTAAATTTGAATAAGAAGTTGATGAAAGGTTAAATAACTTCATTATCGTAAAATTCTTTTAGTTAGTACTCTCGTTCTTCTCCCCTTACCCAAAAGCATGGGCAACAGAGACATGACAATAGCAGATTATATTGAGAATACTTCCAGCCGATTGCATTGATTTTGGTTCTTACTCTAGGCTTTTCGACATTTCTGTGATTGCCTTCGGATCCTAAAAACAATAATTTAACTCTATAAACGATCATAATTTAACTTTCATCTTGTGTGCAAGTACATTCATTGTTTTTTTGGGGGCTAAAATTTCCTTGACAATTATGTGAATAATTATGTGAAGGCAGTCTTCTCTCTAGAAATAAAAGTAGAGTGGACATCTCTTATAATTGGAAAATGAGAATAAAATGTACAGGTCCCATATAATTTAAAAATAAAGAATGAGAATCTCATTTCTATGGTTGAGAATAAAAATGAAGGAATGGTAATGAAATATATGTTTACTTTTGTATCCCTCTACGTTTTTCATATTTTCCCCATTACTCTCATTCAAATCACAATTAATTTTATTATTTTAAATGTCATTAATAATAATAATTATTATTATTAAATTTTATTAACTTTATTTTTTAGTTATTATTAATTATTTTTATTAATATGATCATTATTAATAATAAAAATAATTTATTTATCATTATTAATAATATTATCATTATTGTTGTTGTTATTATTATTATTATTATTATATTATTTGCTCAAGAGTGTACTGAGTCAGAAAAGATATGACCCCACTCCACTCTAATAAATTGCACTTATGTTATTATTTCAATTCTTATGATTGTCCTACGTGGACTATAGATTCAGGAGCGACATATTACATAGCTCGAGATCATGGAACTTTTGTGGAGTATCATCAGATGAGTCAAGGGATAAGATGAATATACATGAGGAACAACTCTAGAGTTGAAGTAAAAGGAATATACACTTGCAAATTGACTTTATGTGGTGGTCGAATCCTTCTCCTTTAAGATGTTTTCTACACAATTAATCTTTTGGGAAAATTACCCTAACAATTAATCTTAATCCATAATAAAATTATTTTAATTTATACAATTAATCTTTTGAGAAATAAAATAAAAAATTTATTAAATTGTATTTATTATTATGAGTGGATCCATAACCTTAACTAATTTAATTTCATAATTTTTCTTAAATTAAATTGCATATTTTTAATTTTAATTTTAATTTTTTTATAAACTTAAATAAAAAAATTAAATCATTTCTCTTTGAATTGACCTCGAACTCTTTGAATCGACCTCGGATTCACCGAGTTATAATATAATAAGACACACTTATACTTGAGAGTTATAAATTATTTTTAAAACATGTCAACGGGGCAAAAAGAAGGAATAAAATATTGTTGGAAATGGTTAGGTCTAAAGTAAGTCTTCTGATTTCTTATTGAGGAGATGTTTTATTGATTGTTGCCTACATACCTAATCAAGTTTCCTCTAAATCAGTTGATTTTACACCTTATGAGTTATGGATAGGAAGAAAGTCCAATTTAACTCATATGCGACTATAAGGGTCTGCAACCTACGTTCACGAACCATCTCATAAATATGAAAACTTGGGAGCAAGAGGTAAAAAATAGATTTTTATTAGATATTTTGAATGTTTCAAAAGACACGTGTTCATTGATGAATATACATATGAAAGTGTGAGTGAACTGGAATCACGAGATGTCACATTTATGGAGAATGAATTCTTTAGCATCAGAGAAGTTGGCAAAAACATCTAATTATGTAAATTGAATAGTCGTCTTAATTATGTCACTTTCAATATGGGTGCTGATGGAAATACAAAATTTATCGAAAGGAAAACGATAAACAAAAGAAAGGAAGACTAAAGGACGACATAAACGGCGGTGTGGGCTTGCCGTTTCACGCGTTCCCTTAGACCAATTTGGAATGCATGGGACCATAATAAATAATAAAATAAAGAATAAAAAATGAAAAAAAAAAAGCAAATCAAATATCTTCCTTTATCTTTTTCCTTATACGTAATCCACTTGTTCTCCTCCTTCCCTAGCCACTCGTCTTCCAGATTTGTTTAATTCCCTCCACTCATTTGGAAACGGTAGCACTTCGTTAACTTCGTCCCCTCCCTTCGTCCCCTTCGTTAACTTCATCCCCATTACCATCCAATGCTGCAGGTAGTATCAAAACTCGTCCCCAACGCTTGCTGATGATCGATCTACAGTGGACACGATCGATCTACAATCTGCATGATCGAGCTGCCACCAGCAGAACAACCAAAAACGAACAAACTTCCCCTTCGTTTCAATCATCATTAAGGTCATGTTTAACTCTCTTTATCCCTCATTCGTACATAATCAATATTTTGTATCAATTTTTTTGAAATAATTAAAAAATAATATTTTATTTTGAATTATGTGATATATATTTATTTGTGTATGATAGTTGTATTAAAGTAATAATGATAATTATGTAAAAAGAAAAAAATTAATTAAGTGATTTGTGATAATTTATTGTGTGATAAGTTGATTTGGGAAATATTGTATTTGTGATAACTTTTGGATTTGAACTGCCCACTGCTGAAGAGTCCATTAAAATGGGACATATGTAGAATACTGACAGTTTCATTTACCAGTAAATGAACATAAGATTCTAGACATGTCTTTTAACTCTTTTAAGAAAAGTCAAGTTACAATAACTCCGTGCATTCAAAAGGATATTAAATAAAAATGTACATTCAAAATTTAGTCTAGAATATTTATGAATGAAACTTACAGATGCAGCTCTTTCAGACTTTAATCGCTTCTCGACAAAGTTAGCAAGTTTCTTTGCATAAATTTCTGAAGCATCACTGTCTAGAATATTTATTTGTGATAATTTTTGGCTTTGAAATGCACCAAATTTTTGCATAATATTTGATTTGAATAGCTTTGCATTTTGCATAATGTTTAATTTAAGAAATAATTAGTGATGATTTGTTTTGTTTATACATATAAAGAGGATAGTTACTGAATTTTTTAACTTTTCCCTGTAGCAGTTCTATATCTTAAGATGCATGGTTAGAAATTTAAATTTATTATTAATTTTAAGTAACACAGTTCTTACTAATGTTTTTGCATTTTGCATATAACATTTGATCTGAATTTTTCCAATGTATAATTCAAATGTCTACTCAAAGTTGTTATGTTGTTTTCAAAGAAAGAAAGTTAGGCATATATAATTCTTGGCTTGAATGCCAGATGCAAGTAAATGGATTCAAAGAAAATTCTTATCAATCTTATAAATCTTTGTTGGATGTTGAAATAGCCTACAATGATTACAAAAAAAACATGAAAAATTACCAGAGACATCTAATATGTTAGAAACTACAAAATTTATTGTGGAAACATTCGAAAAGGGGGTGCAAACTGAAGTGGCTACATTGGACAAAGTTGTGCAAACTGATAAAAGCATAAATGATTGTATTATTCTGTCTATATTATCCATTGCATGTTGTATTTTAGGAATAATCATTGTTACATGTATTTTGCATAAATGAAATTGTATCCCGTGTTATGTATAAATTTAAATAATTTAAACAAACTGATTGTTATATATGAATTGTAATGTTTAACTGTAAGAAGGAATAATTTTTTCCTCTAGGCCCTATGCATGTCTAGAGATATTATGCGTATCAAAAGAAACGACAATAATGCAATGACATACAAGTCGTCAAATCTAACAAATATCATTGATCCATCACTACAATTTCAAACATTTAAAGTCAAATCTAACATAATTTCAAACATTTAAAGTCGGATATAACATATATGATTAATCCATCACAATAATTTCAAAAATTTAAAGTTCAATTTAACACAAAATATTATTCCATCACTACAATTTCAAACATTTAAAGTTAAATCTAACATAATTTCAAACATTTAAAGTTAAATCTAACATAATTTCAAACATTTAAAGTCGGATATAACATATATCATTAATCCATCACAATAATTTCCAAAATTCAAAGTTCAATTTAACACAAAACATTATTCCATCACTACAATTTAAAGCCAAAATACAAGTCAAACATCATGATTGTTATCTTTATTACACTGTTGTTATTGTAGTAACTATTGGAAATTCTCATTTTAAGATCCTTGATAGGTCATCGAAGTAAAAGAATAATGCAACTGTAAAGTATACGGTGGGACTGGTTGGTATAATATATAAAAATAAACATCATATTACATTACAAAAATATTAAAATATAAGTATATATTAATGACTTGTAAACAACAACTTACTGTGTGTTAATTATAAGAAAATAACTGATAAATGTTGCTTCCATCGAATTGGGATGGGTACATAGGTACCTAATCAAATAATAAAATATATGTAAAATTCATATAAAAATCTTAAAACTAAAATTTAAATAATTTAATTCTTACATTATAATAGCTCATAGTGCCGTATTGGTTGAGATTTTCGTAAATAGTACTTCCTTCTTGTAGCGTCTACATATGCTCAATCTTATACTTAGTTACATATCCTCGAAATAAAAGACAAATTCACAAAATTTAACGTGGCTATGTTTCTCCCTTGGGTGGAGATTTCATTAGGCACATGATTGTTACGCTATATGGTTATAGATATTGATTTTGATGATAACAAACCACATGTATTGATTAAACAAAGATTTATGAATTGTGCTTTTTAAGAAAATGATGTTATGGAATTAAAGTGTTTTGGACTAAAATGAAAGTATTTTGAAACCTTTGATATTGTTTTAAAATTTTGGATTTGAACCTATTTGAATATTTTGAGTTATTCTATAATTTCACCTAGTTTGGGTGAAATCATAATTTCATAAAGTTTTGGGATTGACAAAACATTACTTAGAAATTCTAAAATTAGACCTATTTGAAAGCTTTCACAACGTTTTGGGCCATAATATAATTTTATAAAGTTTTGAGGTCAAATTATAAATTTAGAAAATATTTCACTGTAGCAGTTAATGTGGCAAGCGGCTAACCGGATATGGTAAACGGTAATATGGATTCTGGATAGTAAGCTTTTGGAGCATAAACGACTATCCGGATTTCGCAAGCGGCAATCCGGATTTCAAAAGCGGCTAACCTGACATGAAAAGTGGCATGTCAGATATTCTGTAATTCAAATTTTTGCCTTAATGGTAACATAAAAGCGGCTAACGAAATTTCATAAACGGTAAGCCGGTTATGACTAAAATATGCATAACGGCTAGTTTTTTAGCTCAAATTATATAAACTCAAATCCAATTCATTTTTAAGCTCTTTAGCAAGTAAAAACAAAAAGCACGTGAGATATTTTGAGCTTTCAATTTGTAAATCACAAAACACATTGAATCATCTCTTGTTCTTCATTTTTTAATATCTACTCTTTGAGTGAGTTTTGTTGTAACTTTCATTTCTTCATCTTAATTATAAGTGTTTGAATGTGTGAGACACTTGAATGAAGAGATTGGGAGATAATCTCTTTATTGTAAAGGTTCATTAACACCTTGAAGTCAATTGTAAACTTTCATTTCTTCATCTTAATTATAAGTGTTTGAGTGTGTGAGACACTTGAGTGAAGAGATTATGAGATAATCTCTTTGTTGTAAAGGTTCATTGACACCTTGAAGTTAATTGTGAATGGTTGAAGCGTTGGAAAGGATCGGATAGTGAAATCCTCAAGCTTGGATCGCTTGGAGGTGTGGACGTAGGCGGGGATTTCCAAACCACGTAAAAATTCGTGTGTTTGTTTCTCTTCTCTCTTACTCATTTGTTATTGTACTTTTATTGAACTTATTGCTTTCAATTTTATTAAGAAGTTAGATTGTTTGTAGTGTGGATTTGCTAGGGTTGCACGCTTATATTTCATTTGGTATCAGAGTGAGGTGCTCTTATTTAGACTTAACCGTCTAGAGATAAAGACCAATGATAATTCAAAATGATTCCACATTTAGGGAAAGACAATCCACCACTAGACCACCTTACTTTGATGGAAATTATTCCCCATATTGAAAAATTAGGATGAGAATTTACTTGCAAGCCTTAGATTATGAAATTTGGGAAATCGTTAATGATGGTCCTTTCATGCCTTTGACTAAAAATAAAGTCGGGGAAGATATTCCAAAACCTTCATGGAATGGAATGAATTCAAAAAGAGAAAAGCTTCTACAAATTCCAAGGTTATGAATGCATTGTTTTGTGCATTAGATAAGAAATAGTTTCATAGAATGTCTAGTTGCGAAAGTGCTAAGGAAATTTGGCATAAACTCGAAGTTGTTTATAAAGGAATGGACCAAGTGAAAGAATTTAAAATAAGTAGGTACACTCGACAATATGAATTGCTCCAAATGGAAAAAAATAAGAATGTATACTTACTTCGCTCTCTAAATTATCTAAGAGAACCTGGAGCAAACCTTTGGTAAGTTTTTCGGTAATAAAGCTTCTTAGTATTCGTGTAAGTAAATGCTTATCTATGTATACTAGATTTATGGACGTAGTGAACACTCTAGGAGCTCTAGGAAAGACTTTTTCAAGTAGCGAGAAAGTTAATAAAATCATTAGGTTGCTACCTAAAGAATGGAGACAAAACAGGACTGCCATTGAGGAAGCCAAAGATTTAAATGTATTAGCTATTGATGATTTAATTAATTCTCTCATTTCATATGAAGAAGATTTGGCAGCAGAAAAAAGGGCATGAGCAAAAGAAGAAAAACATTGCTCTCAAGGTTTCAAAACGTGAGAGTGATGAGGAAAGCGAGATGGATGATGAGGAGTTGGCAATATTAGCTAGAAGATTCAGAAAAGTTTACAAGAAGAATAATGAGCAGAGAAAGCTCAGAGGCTATAATAATAAAAAGAAGAAGAAAGAGCCAATCACTTGTTATGAATGCAAAAAGCCCAGACACATACGACCAGAATGTCTTTTTCTCAACAAACTCAAGAAGAAACCTATGGTGACCATGTAGGATGATAGTGATGAGGAAACAAGTGATGATGATGAGCAACAAGAAATGACAAATTTAGCTCTCATGGCCTTTGGGGAAGAATCATGTGATGAACTTGATGAGGTAAGTGCTCTTCCTACATATGATAAATTACATGTGCCTTTAAGGATTTGCATGATAAGCTGATGAAGATTGGGAAAAAGAATATATGTCTTAAAAAGAAGATGATAGAGCTTAAAAATGAAAATGAATCATTTAGTGCAAAAATTACATACCTAGAATTAGAAAATAAAACATTGCATGATATAATTGCATTATTTGAGAATTCTAGCACTCCACATGAGCACTTAGAGTCACACATGAATGACTTGAAAATGAAAAATGAGATGCTGAGAAACAAGAGTAATGAACTAAATGAAATTGTGCTAAAATTCACAAATGGGCAAAACATGTTGGACAACTTGCTAAACTCACAAAAATATGTATTTGACAAAGGAGGCATTGGTTATAAACCAAATTTGAAACAAAAATATTACAAGAGTTATTTTATGAAGAATACATCTATTAACAATCAAGTTGTATATCATTATTATATCAAGATGGTCATATGAAAAATAGATGTGTAGTGAAGAGAAATGCATATTATAGTGTGAAATGTGTTTGGGTTCTAAAAGGAACCATTACTAACCCTCAAGGACCCAAAAATGTTTGGGTACTTAAAACTTGAGATTTTCTCTACAGGGCTTGAAAAAGAAGAAGAATAAGTAGTACTTGGACAGTGGTTGTTCAAGACACATGACAGAGAATTATTCTTGGTTTTCAAGTTTTACTAAGATCGAAAATGGTGGAGATGTATCGTTTGAAGATAATTCAAAAGAAAAAATCATTGGCATCGGAAATGTCGGTAATATATCCTTTACTCTCATTGAAAATGTGTGTTTGGTTGAAAACTTAAAACACAACTTACTTAGTATTAGTCAATAATGTGATAAAAGATATAGAGTTATCTTTGATGAATCAAAATGTGTTATTGAGAATGCATGTGATGGGAAAGTTTTGTTTGTAGGAAATAGATATGTTAATGTCTATACCATTAATATAGATTATGCATCGATAAATGATAAATATTTCTCCACATTGCATGATGATGGTTGGTTGTGGCATAGAAGATTAGGTCATGCAAGTATGGATTTGACTTCAAAAATCATGAAAAATGATTTAGTTAAAGGTCTTCCAAAAATCAGTTTTCAAAAAGATAAAATTTGTGAAGCTTGTCAATTTGGAAAACAAATCAAAACTTCTTTCAAAAGTAAGAATTATGTCTCTACTTCAAAACTACTTCAATTACTTCACATAGATTTATTTAGACATTCTAGATATGTTAGTTTAAGTGGTAAATTTTATGCATTTATAATTGTAGATGATTATTCTATATACACATGGGTATTGTTCTTAGCTACTAAGGATGATGTCATTGATGCATTTCGAATTTTCTATAAAAAGGCTCAAAATGAAAAAAAGAAAGTTATTCTATTACTTGTATTAGAAGTGATCATGGTGGAGAATTTGAAAATCATGCATTTGAAAATATTTGTAATGACTTTGGCATTGACCATCAATTTTCATCACCTAGGACTCCACAAAAAAATGGAGTCGTAAAAAGAATGAATAGGTCTATTCAAGAAATGACTAGAACCATGCTGAATGAAAATTCTTTGCCTAAGTAATTTTGGGCCGAAACCATCAACACCGCTTGTTATATTTTGAATCGTGTGTTGATTAGACCTAATCTTAATAAAACTTCATATGAGCTTTGGAAAGATAGAAAACCCAACATTGGTTATTTTAAAGTCTTTGGATGCAAATGTTTTGTTTTAAACACAAAAGATAATCTTGTTAAATTTGATCCAAGATCTGATGTTGGCATTTTTCTTGGTTATTCAAACTCAAGCAAAGCTTATAGAGTTTATAATAAAAGAACTTTAGTTGTGGAGCAATTTATGCATGTTACATTTGATGAGTCTAATTCCACATCTACGGAGAAAATAGTTATTGATGATAATGCAGAAGAAGAACAACGAGAAGAATGATCAATTGACAACTAAAAAGATGCACCACATGGAATTCAAGAGGAGCACCATGAAGAAACAAATGCAGAGCAAAATAAAGGTACTTCTCAAACACTCCCCAAAGAGTGGAGATATGTTTCTTCTCACCCTAAGGATGTAATTTTAAGAGATCCCTCACGAGATGTTACAACTAGATCATCTCTTAGGAACACATGTGAGCATGCTACATTTATCTCTCAAATTGAACCAAAATCCTTTGCAGATGCAGAAAATGATGAATCTTGGATTATGACTATGCAAGTGGAGTTGAATCAATTTGAAAGAAACAATCTGTGGGAATTAGTTCTTAATCCAAAACATCAATTCATTATAGGCACTAAATGTATATATAGAAATAAAATGGATGAATCATGTGTGGTTGTAAGAAATAAAGCTAGATTAGTGGCTCAATGTTACAACTAAGAAGAAAGAATTGATTTTGATGAAATATTTGCACCTGTAGCAAGGTTAAAATCCATTAGGAAGTTGTTAGCATATGCATGTCATAAGGATTTTATTTTATATCAAATAAATGTCAAGAGTGCTTTCTTAAATAGTTATATTATGGAGGAAGTTTATGTGAAACAACCTCCTGATTTTGAAAATGAAAAATTTTCAGATCATGTATATAAGTTATCTAAGGCTTTGTATGGACTAAAACAAGCACCTAGAGCTTGGTATAATAGGCTTAAAAAACTTTATTTGTTAAGCATAAGAACCAAGATATACTTATTGTTCAAATTTATATTGATGATATTATTTTTTGCTTTACTAATGAGTTGTTGTGTAAATATTTTTTATCATGTATGAGCAAAGAATTTGAGATGAGTATGATGGGAGAGTTGAAGTACTTCTTTGGACTCTAAATCAAACAAAACGAGGGAGGAATTTTCATAAATCAAGCCAAGTACGTGAAAGATCTACTCAAAAGATTTGGCTATGATAATGGAACGGCAAAAAGCACTCCAATGAGTACTACCATCAAGCTGGACAAAGATAACAAATATAAAGAAGTTGATATCAAGACATATCGAGGTATAATCGGATCCTTATTCTACTTGACTGCTAGTAGGCCTGATATTATGTTTAGTATATGCTTGTGTGCTAGATTTCAATCTTATCCTAAAGAGTCACACATGCTTTCTGTTAAACGCATTTTTCAATATTTGATTGGCACCATTAATCTTGGCCTTTGGTATCCTAGAGGAACTCATATTGACTTAATTTGTTATTCAGATGCCAATTTTGCTGGATATAAGGTTGATAGAAAAAGTACTAGTGGAATATGTCACTTCCTAGGCCATTCACTTGTCTCTTGGTTTAGTAAAAAATAAAACTCGGTTGCGCTTTTAACCATTGAGGCAAAATATATTGCCGTATGTAGTTGTTGTACATAAATTCTTTAGATGAAACAAACCCTTATAGACTATGGTATTAAACATGATCAAATACCTATCTTGTGTGACAATACTAGTGCTATAAATCTTTCCAAGAATCTCATTCAACATTCTAGAACTAAGCATATAGAAATTAGACATAATTTCCTTAGAGATCAAGTTCAAAATGGAGATGTTGCAATTAAATTTGTTTATACTAAAAATCAACTTATGGATATCTTTACAAAACCTCTTAGCGAAGAGCATTTTATAAAGATAAGACATGAGTTTGGCATGATGAATGTTGCATCTTGACTTATGTTTTACTACATGGCTTGATATGTTTGTTGTTATATGAATTTATGCTTCATGAATTAGATAGCTTGATATGCTTGTAATTTTATGATTTTATGTTTCATGCATTAAATGGCTTCTTGAAAAGTTTTAAATCTTAAAATGATTTAAAATTAATTAATTTTAAAAGCCAAAAATAAAATGGTGTGTATAATACAAGTATAAGAGCTTGCCAAAATTCAAATAGAGACAAAAAGATTTCCAAGTCTAAACAGGTATACCACTTCCTCTCATTCGAAAAACCGCTCTCTTATTGATTTCTCTCGGGACAAATTCCGGATAACTGGATTTAGCAAACCGGTAAGCCGGATTAGCTTTGGTTGCTCTCGGGTCAACATTTGGATAATCGGATTTATCAAACTGGAAATTCGTATGTATTCTAGAGCTCATTGGACGCAAACCGATCATCCGGTTATTCAATTCGGAAAACCGAATTTGCTAAGCCTCATTTCTGCCTCAAAACCGGATAGCCAGTTCTTCAAATTTGGAAAACCAAATTCATAAAGCAATGTTCTGTCTCAAAATTGACCAGTTGGTTATGCAAATCGGCAAGCCGAATCAGCACTTGACACATTCTGAAAGCTATTCAGACAACCGGATCACACAACCGACAACCCATTTTTGGCTTTCATGCTTCTGGACACTAACCGGCTAGCTGGTTAGTGGCATCCGGCAAGTCGGATTCGAGACTACATTAATTGTTCATCTTTTCCCTCTCATTCGATAATCCGGATCTCGTTCTCTCTCTAAAAACCGATTCCTCTCTCTTGTTTTCACTCCAAAATCTACCATTTCTACTTGGTTTTGATGCAAATCAATCCATAAATCCTAATCTCCATATGTTCTTATGTCTACAATCATACTTCGCATTCATTTTCAACATCTAAATCTCTAGATCCCAATTTCAACCTAGGGTTTAACCATATTTTTCTCTCTCTAAAATTCTTCCATTCAAGTCGGTTTTTTTAATCCAAATTGCTTCTCAAAATCACTTTCAATCTTCATTCTCTTTGCTTCGTTCAACTTCAAATAACTCCAAATCAACATGTCAAGCTCACGGTTGGTTTGAAGAAAAGCCAAAGAACCGGTTCAACCAACCAACCGGTCGTGGCAAGTAAGAGGCACCTCCAACCAATCCAATTTTGAGTCCACTCACTTTCAGAACAAGAAACATTTAGTCAAACAGTTTCAACAAAGCTTTAGGACTCGTGAGGTACTCAATACGTTTTATGTTTTACTAGATTGGATTCATACTCTCAATATTAGTCATAGAAATTTATTTCAATTGTTGGGAAATTTTGGTTGGATTGATGCACTTATGATTGAGGAGAATTTGTATCTCGACTTGGTGAAAGTGTTTTACTCGAATATGGATGTTTTCAAGAAGAACAAGACTCGAGTAATCACTAATGTTGGAGGAGTTATGATTGATTTTGATGTTTTCCTATTAAACTCTATCCTAGGATTATCCGATTTTGGCCTAGAAATTTATTCGCCTAGGAAATCTCCTAAACTTGAAAATTATGTTCATATTGACACCATTCGTAATATTTGTCGACGTAATGATCTTTCTGTTGAAGATTGTACCATTCATTTCCGCACTCAGTGTCTTTGTCTTCAAACTCGCATTTTGCTTCGCATTATTCAGTCCATTGTACTTCCTAGATCAGGGCAATTAGATGAGGTTTCTCACATGGACGTTGCTTTGATTGACTATATTCTTAGACATTGTTCGGTTAACTTGGGCTATAAAATCATCCGAACCATGTTGACCATACATGCCTTGATTACCGCTCCCTTCTATATGGTCACTTCATTACCTGAATCCTTAAATATTTTGATGTACCAATTCAAGAACCGTCATGTAGACCGTCTAAGGGTATCGAGGATGATGTTATTTTCAGCTTAGGGTTTGAGTAGAAAAATAGTACTTGGGTCAAATTCACTGAAAACAAGTTTACCTTTCTTGCTCCAAGTGATGATCGACCACTTAATGTTGTGGTTCCAACTGATCAACTACCAGTTTTCTCACTCTCATTTCGAGGGCAGCGTAGACGTCGAGATCCTCCCGTGATTGCTTAAGCTCCTGGTGCCTCTGCATCCGCTTCATCACCTCTATAGCTTCCTACTTCTAAAGAGGTTACTCTTCAGCAGCTTATGGATGAGGTGCGGACACTCTCGATGCGGCAGACTGAGTTTCAGTAGCAGCAGCAACAACAGCTCATTCATGGACAACGCCTTCTTTTTTAGCACATTGGCATTCCATATCCGTATCCTCCTCCATCACCACCATCCTCACCACTTCAGTAGTCTCTTATGTTTGTATTTGGACACACTTACATATCATTTACTACTTTATGTTATTATGCTTTTGGATTATGTATTTGTTTTGGATGATATTGATTTGTTTTGATAGTTTGTTATGGATTATATGGATTTCCTTATGCTTATGGTATTTTTGAACTAATGTACTTATATTGCGACTTTGATAATTGAAACGGGGAATTTTTATTCTTTTTGATGATGAAGGGGGAGAATAGTTTAATAGTGTTATAAAAAGTGTTATAAAAATATGCATGTATCCAAGGGGAGTATGCGTGTATGCAAGAGAAGTCTTTTTAAAAAAATTTCAAATCAATTTTTTTAATCTTGCATTGATTAAGGAGGAGATTTTCATAACTAGATTAAATTTTTATAATGTGTTTTATCATCATAAAAAATGGGGAGATTATAAGCCTATATGACTATAGATATTGATTTTGATGATAACAAACCACATGTATTGATTAAACAAAGATTTATTGATTGTGCTTTTTAAGAAAATGATGTTATGGAATTAAAGTGTTATGAACAAAAATGAAAGTATTTTAAAACTTTTGATATTGTTTTAAAATTTCAGATTTGGACCTATTTGCAACTATTTAAATATTTTGAGTCATTCTATAATTTCACCTAGTTTGGGTGAAATCATAATTTCATAAAGTTTTGGGATTGACAAAACATTATTTAGAAATTCTGAAATTAGACATATTTGAAAGCTTTTATAACTTTTTAGGCCATAATACAGTTTTATAATATTTTGGGGTCAAACTATAAATTTAAAAAATATTTCATTGTAGCAATTACTGTAGCAAGCGGCTAACCGGATATAGTAAACGGCAATTCAGATTTTAGACAGTAAGCTTTTGGAGCATAAACGGCTATCCGAATTTTTGCAAGCAACAATTTGGATTTCAAAAGCGACTAATAGGATATGAAAAGCGGCGTGCCAAATATTCTGAAATTCAAATTTTTGCCTTAACGGTAACATAAAAGCGACTAACCGGATTCCATAAACGGTAAGCCAGTTATGACCAAAATGTGCATAACAGCTAGTTTTTGAGCTCAAACTATATAAACTCAAATCCAATTCATTTTCAAGCTCTCTAGCAAGTAAAAACAAAAAGCACATGAGATATATTGAGCTTTCAATTTACAAATCACAAAACACAATGAATCATTCTTTATTCTTCATTTTTGAATATCTACTCTTTGAGTGAGTTTTGTTGTAACTTTCATTTCTTCATCTTAATTATAAGTGTTTGAGTGAGTGAGACACTTGAGTGAAGTGATTGGGAGATAATCTCTTTGTTGTAAAGGTTCATTGACACCTTGAAGTCAATTGTAAACGGTTGAAGTTTTGGAAAGGATCGGATAGTGAAATCCTCAAGCTTGAATCGCTTAAAGGCGTGGACGTAGGCGGGGATTGCCAAACCACGTAAAAATTGGTGTGTTTGTTTCTCTTCTCTCTTACTCATTTGTTATTGTACTTCTATTGACCTTATTGCTTTCAATTTTATTAAGAAGTTAGATTGTTTGTTGTGTGGATTTACAAGAATAATTGTTAAAATACTAATTCACCTCCTCTTGAGTTGCACACTTATATTTCAATGATAAGATGATGGGGCATTTTCTTATAAATCTTACAAGATTATTAAAGACAATTAAACTAAGACCAAATTAATTAGAAAAGAGATCTTTGTTTTTAATCATACTTTATTTTTTTTGTGTGGTCTTGTTCCTTTGAACAAATTTCTTACAAATCGAAGATTCTTTCCTTAGGCAAAGTGGACGGCCTTTACGATATGTTCTTACTGGATCATTCAGTGCAAGTTGAACATTATTACTGCTACAACTTACTTTGCCAGTAACAGTTCTTGCCACACTCTTACTATGAATTTGTTTGTTGCTGCTACAACTTGCTCCACCAATATTAGTTTTTTCCACACTTTCACAATAAATTTGCTTAGGTAGATCCTTCATTGCTTTCTCAATGCAATCTAACACCGTTTTATAGCTATTTTTATCATCAGAGGCAATGTCTGCAACCTCACTGAAAGTGTTACACATTTTTTTATATCTTTCTTGTTGGATGGACAAATTCTGCACACCATACTATAGGATCTCCTCACATATTTCCTTCACCTTGATAAAATGTATCTTTCTAGAAGTAATCATCTGGGTTATGCATTAGCATTGCAAGGGCATGCCTGTAAAGAATCCCCCTAAACTGGAATTTTGAACATATACAATTAATTTCACACTCAGCTTCTTCGAAAACAACCTCAAAGATGCCTCTCCAACCTTGCCAATATGATTCAATTATTTTATATATTGATCCCATATAATCCAATATATCACAATACATCATTGCAGTCAATTCTTATTGGATTTCTTTAAACTTGGAAATTATGTACATCTCTTCAACTTACTTTTCTATCTCATATCTTGATACACATAGTGTCCTTTTATTGAAACACTTGGCATCTGCTTGCCATTCTAATTCAGCTTTCCTCTTCAATTCATTTTCATATTGCTTCACAAACTATTTTGGATTTATTTTTGAGTTAACAAACCCATCAAAAAATGTATTCATACTTTCACTTCGCTGAGTTGTTGGCATTCCTGCCAAAAACAATCTTTTAAACAGCATGGGACCCAACGATGCCTCTCATCGTATAAACCATTTAACCAATCATTATCCCATAAATCATATTTTATAATCATGCCATGCCAAGCTTCCTCAAACACATCAGAACTCAATGAATCATAAACAGCGGAAAGCAAGGAAGATATAATACATTCACGTTCTTTAAAAGCCCTTAACTTCTCAGACACCTTCTTCATTATGTGCCATAAACACTATTGATGCATAGTAGTAGGAAAAATATTTCAATTGCCTTTTGCATTGCCTTGTCTTGATCTGTAATGATATCAAGGGGAGGAGAATTAGACATGCATGATAGCCACGCATCAAATAACCATGTAAATGTCTCTGTATCGTCACATGAAATCAATTTGCGTCCTAACAAAATAGATTGTCCATG
Source organism: Citrus glauca (assembly GCA_029633175.1). Taxonomy (NCBI): domain Eukaryota; kingdom Viridiplantae; phylum Streptophyta; class Magnoliopsida; order Sapindales; family Rutaceae; genus Citrus; species Citrus glauca. The sequence goes on from JAQOOD010000005.1 coordinate 11,542,538, forward strand.
GTGAAATACAAGTTATGCAACCCAAGATGGGGGTGAATTGGGTTTTTAAAACTTAAGCTAAGCAAACCACACAACAATTCAATCTAATGCCTTAATAAATTCGAAAACAATAAATTCAATGAAAGCACAAAAATAAATAAGTAGGGGAAGAGAAAGCAAACTCAAGGATTTTTACGTGGTTCGGCTATCCCCGCCTACATCTACGTCTCCAAGCAACCCAAACTTGAAGATTTCACTATCTAAGCCTTCCAAGGCTTCAAAAGCTTACAATTGACTTTCAAGGTGTCAATGAAGCTTTACAACAAATAGATTATCTCTTAATCTCTTCACTCAAGTGTCTCACACATTTAAACACTCACAAATTTGATGAGAAATTGAAAATTACAACAAAAACTCTCTTAAAGAGTAGATATACAAATTAAAGAACAAAGATGATTCAATGAATGATTATTTACGAAATTGAAGCTCAATATATGTTGTGTGCACTTGTTTATATTTGCCAAAATTACCAAAAATGAATTGGATTTGAGTTTATAGTTTGAGCTCAAAAACTAGCCGTTATGCACATTTTGGTGATAATCAGCTTCTCGTTTATGGACATCCGGTTAGCCGCTTAATATTATCTTTACAGCCAATTTTTGAATTCTTGAACATCTAGTATGTCGCTTATGAAATCTGGATAACCGTTTATGTTCCAGAAGTTTACTGCCCAAATCTAGTCTACCGTTTGTCAAGATCCAGATAGCCACTTGCTACAGTAACTGCTATAGTCAACTATTTCTAAAATTACAGTTTGACTCTAAAACATTATATAATTATATTATGGCCCAAAACGTTATGAATATTTTCAAACAAGTACAATTTTAGAATTTCTAAATATTACTTTATTAATCCCAAAACTTTTTGAAATTATTAGATGAACCAAAATATGTGAAATTATAGAATGGCAAAAAAATATTTAAATATTTTCAAATAGGTCCAAATCCGAAATTCAAAACAATATTTATTAAAATCAAAGATTGTAAAATTCTTTCATTTTAATCCATAACTTGAAAAACAACTTAACTCCATAAAATCATTTTCTTATTATAAAAGCACAATACATAAAACTTTGTTTAACCAACACATGTGGTTTGTTATCATCAAAATCAATATTTATAGCCATATAGGCTAACACATGGTGATTAACTTCGAAAAATGGCGTAAATGGCATGTCATACTTGTTGGTCAAATATATAATGCCAAATGTGATGACATCTCCAAAACATTTGTAAGTTGCCCTACTCCTCGGATCTGTCCAAAACACATTCTTTAATCGATCATCTTCATTCAAATCACTGTTAAAAAAAAAAACCATTACATTCAGCTTGCTTTTTCTGGAAGTACTTTCAAAGCGCCATAACATCTCCTTCCTCAAGTTGTAATCGTCTTGTTTTGTCAATAAAATTTCTACAATCTTTTTCTGAGAATGACACATTTTCCTATCCACCAGCTCGAACAACAATGAATTGAAATTTTAGGCAATTCTAATTCCCACACAATCATTGAATTGAAATTTTAGGCAATTCTGATTCTCACACAATCATTCATTTCAATTCGCTTTTTAGAACTTGCACTAATTCTGTGATTGCATGGGAAATACCTAGCTTTGTCTAGACTCAATCCATGGCTGTGTTGAAGATTTAAAGTTCGAAGAACCCATTTTCCATCTTCATTTAGACAACCTCCAATTTTTGCATCACAACCATTTTTCACATTAGGTTTTGACTTCAATGCATTAGTAGATTTACTTTCTGACTTACAGCTATGCCCACATGCAAATGTCACATATTTTATAATTCCATCAGTCTCCTTCTTAGTACTTCGAACCTTCACATGAAACCACTCTTGTTTACCATCAGCTTTGTAAAATATACACATTTCTTCATGACTATCAAATAACATTCCAAGAGTTGGCTCACATTTTTCGGTTGCCCAATTTCAACTACATTGTTAGCTCTTGTTTCTTTCAACTCTTGAAATGCATGCTCATTTTCCAAATTCTCCATTTCTACAAAATAATTAACATTTATATTAAGAAACTTATATAACATTTTTGTCCAGTAAAAAAAGTCCTAATAATTTAAATATATAAAACACATCCACAAATTTTTATAATTTATTCCATTATCTCCAGCAATTTAAATTAAAAAAATCCTAACAATTTAAATATATAAAACACATCCGAAAATTGTTATAATATATTCCATTATTTCCAGCAATTTAAATTAAAAAATCCTAACATGTATAAAACACTTCCAGAAATTGCTATAAATTTAATCCATTACTTTCTAACAATTTAAATTAAAAATTCTTGACAATTTAAATGTATAAAACACATCCATAAATTGTTATAATTTATTCCATTATTTCCAGCAATTTAAATTAAGAAATATCCTAACATATATAAAACACATTAAAATTTTTTTATAATTTATTCCATTATTTCCAACAATTTAAATTTTAAAAAAAATATAACAATTTAAATATATAAAAAGCACAAATCTACGAATTTTTACAATTTAAATTAAAAATTCTAACAATTTAAATATGTAAAACACAACAAAACTTTATTTGAATGTAATCAGTGATTATGGGCCTATGATTGAATTCACGCATGCAGGGAAACTAAAGAGAGAGAGGACAAGAAATGGCAATATGTGTTACTGTTTCTGTCTTCCTTTTGTCTTCCCTGAATCTAAATAGCAGCACTCTTATTGAAATATCCACTCCTAGCCAGATCGAAGGACCAACGATTTGGTTTCACCAAATGAACCAATTCAAAATCATAAGCCTATCTTTTGTCATCATTTTGAGATAGAGTGTGAAGCTCTTATGATTGTTTCTCATGATAGTGGGGAGCCTAACACTTACAATGAGGCTATTGGATTATTTGCTAAGGAATTGTGGATGGAAGAAAAAGTGGAATCTATAAATGTCAATCATGTCTAGGACTTGGATGATTTTTTGCCTAATCATCGAGCCATTGAAAACAAGTGGTTCTATATATAAAACATAAGGCGAATAGCACTATTTAGAGGTATAACACATGATTAATTGCTAAAGGATTTACCCAAAAGAAAGGTATAGACTATAAAAAAACTTTTTCACTGGTGGTAAAGTTTGCATATAGATGATTAATCCTATCCATTGTTGCACATTTTGATCTTGAAGTATATTAAATGAATGTTAAAACTGCATTTTTTAAATGGATAACTAGAGGAAGAGATCTATGTGGATTTTTTTGCCAAAGGTTAAGAGCGCCAAGTTTGTAAGTATAAAAGATCAATTTACCATCTTAAAGAATTCTTTAGACAATAATGTCTTAAATTTCATCAAGTCACGGTCTCTTATTGTTTTCAAGATGATTGAAGAGGTCCATTATGTGAATTTTATTAGATCCGAAGACAATTTTGCTATATTATAATTATATGTGGATGGCATTTTGCTATATTATAATTTTGCTATATTATAATTAATGTCGAACCATTAAAGAATTGTTATTCTCAAATTTTGAAATCAGCGTGTTTATATTATATAATAACTTTTATACTTAATACAATTCCATTAATATGCTCATATATATTATAAAAGTCTTAAAGTATTCTTATTAATTAGGAAATAAGATAACTAATTTTAACGAGATTATCAATTGTTACCAATTAAATTGAGATAAGAAAATAAAAATAAAATTAATAATATAAAATAGTTATTTTAGTTATCAATTATTAAATATACACAATGAAAAATATTTTGACACATGTTTATAAATGTGCAAATAAATTTTATTTAACATTATGTTCAATTTAGTCATTTATGTTCTTACAGCACTTTAACATTATAACATGTACGATTGCTTTTAAAATTCATAATACTTTTACAAATACATTTTATTAAATATCTAACGGATTCTCTTTACAACTGATTATTTTTACAGAACAACTAACATCGATTAGGGTGGGGCTATTTGAACCCACTAATTTACTCAATAAACCCACTTTAAAAATAATTTTTTATTATTAAAATACCCCTAAATTAAATTACAGTTATGGACACTAGAATATAATTAAAAAAAAACAGATTTTATAATTTTTAAACCCATCTTTATATTCAACATAGTTTTATAGAACCCTAATCAAATTTTTATTAAACCCTAATCAATCGAGAGGTGGGATTCTTCTCTCAAGTCATATATATTGTTAAATAGGCACATGTGAGTTGATTCAGAGTAACAAAATTAATTGTTATTGATTTGATGGATATTTATTTTATGGAGGATTAATTGTTTAATTGTTATGATTCGTTTGGGAATGACCCCTCACTCAAAATTGTTTAATTAATATTGATGATTAAATTTTTAATTAATAATCAATTATTGTTTTTTCCCAAATTCTAAAAAAAATATTTTTTCTCAAATTCCTCATATTAGATTTTCATACCATCATACAAGATTTTTCTCACCAATATAATATAACTCAAAAAAATAATTTCATGATGACAACTATTTTCTTCATTTAGAATGTTTTGATTCATTTGTCCTTAAACGAGGGTCATTCACTCAAAATTAATTATTAAATTTTTAATTAATAATTAATTTCTAATTTAATGGGTTTATAAATGAATATTATGGGTTTAATAAGTAAAATCACTATTATTATAAAAAATGGGTTTAGAAAGGGCATATTAGGTATTTTAGTGGGTTTATTGAGTAAAATTTAAAATTTAAAAATGAATTTATTTAATAAATAGGTTTATTGAGTAAATTAGTAGGTTCAAATAGCCCCACCCCGTCGATTATTCTAAACATTACAGTATTACAAAACTAGCTCTTAATCTTTACAAGGATTAAATTTATTCTTAACTTTCTTTAATAAGTACAAAATTCATGGCTAGGTAACAATCATAAAATTATGTTACATTTGTTATTCTTTAAAAATTATTTACAACTCAAAATTTCTTCCATAACTGATTTTATAAAACAAAAAAAAATGACATCATCAGTGTGGCATTATCTACGTAACATATGTCATAGTTCGTGGCACAGGTAATATTCTGGTTCAATGGGGAGCCGTCAATGAGATATTTTATATTTTTGTAGGATATAAAATAAAATCAGTTAAATAGAGAGCACTATTTTGAGGCTTAAGATAAGGAAACCATTTCAAAAAAAAAAGTATTAGGCAAAAACCTAAAATCTCTCACATAGAGAGAGTTTGAGAGAGGACTACATTGATTAAAAAAAAAGATATTAGACTCTATTTTTTTTTTAAATGAACTTCAAGTTTGAACGGACATATTAGACTCTGTTTATACCGCACTCTCGGATATGATATTAAAAAAAAAAGATTGTACTGACATTAATTTAACAAGTGAAGAGAAAACTAATACACCATTTTAAAAAAAAAGTATCAGACAATAATCTAAAATCTCTCACATAGAGAGGATTACGTCGAGGCTTATAATGAAGGAACCATAAATTTGTACAGGCTGAAAGTGTAAAAATGAGCGGACAATCCGACCATAATTTAACTTGAAGCGATACTGTGGGCACCCCCTCAGTATGCTAACGAAAACCCTTTTTTTTTACATTAATAGCATTTTTACAAGATAAAATCACATAAAACTACAAATACAAATTAATTAAACCCCAATCCATATATTTCTTTTTCATATAATTGCTTCCCAATACACGTCACCCACGCATCATAAACTCCTTATTTTCAGGATCTAATATATTTTGGATTCACTTTTTTGTTTTAGTTCCGAAATGATTTTGAAGTAATTAAGAGAAAACGTGTAAGTAGTTTATCAAATCTTTATAAAAAAATTAAAAATAAAAAAACTTTATCAAATTTATTGAATTTTCTTTGCCAAGTGAGCAATTATTTTATTTACAAAAAAATTATTATAAGAAATTAAGGCAAAAAAAATCCCAATAAAGTAATTGATTGAGTTTGAAGAATTACTAACAAAAAGAAATTAAATTTATTTTGTCTTCTTTTATGTAAGTTTAACCGAGAATAAAACTATGTGTTGGACTATTGGCAACCCTCCAATATTCTTTTGAAACCCATTTTTCAATACTGCTAGGCTTAATGCCAAAAATACCCTTATTTCTAAATAAACACATTTAATTTATGAATCTTTTAATTTTCTATTATTTTCTCGCTCCTCACAAACAAACTTTTATAGGCGATTAACTTCTTAATGAAAATTAATTAATTAAATAAAATAGATTTAAGATTATGATATAAAAAGATTTATTATGAGCCTTAAAAAAAGGAAGATAATTTTGATATAATTTGTTTTGATAGATTATCTTAGTAATTGAAAAAAAAATTATAGAGATTTTGAGAAAAAAATTACATATGTTAGTTTGATAGTCGAGAAAATACAAGAGTTTTTTTTAAAGAGAGAAAATACAAAAATTTGAATTGAGATTAAATAGATGTGAGATATATTAGAATATTTGTTTGTAAATATAATTATAGCAAAAGAGAGGTTTTAAAAGAATATATTATTATAATATATTATTATTATTATTAATTTGTGGATCAAACGATAAGGTCTGATTTGAGGATGGACTTTTTGGTTGGAGGCCTTGTATTGGCAAAATACTTTCAAAATGTAATTATATAATGGGGGTTTTTAATTAAATATACCTTAAAAGTAGGGTATTTAGTTAAATATACCCCATACTTCAAAATTGTCTAAATATGTCTTTTTTTGTGGTCCATTATCTAAAATGTCCCTAAACAAAAATATAAAATACACACAACTCAACACTCAATTTCTTCTTACAACACAAAGCCGAAACACACCACACCACACTCAGAAAATCACTCAAAAACAGCTAATGCACTGAGATTTTTGTTTGCAGCTGGGTGTATTATTCATCTCATGAATAAGGTATTTGAAACTTTTTATTTTTTATTTTGGGCTATCTATTCAATTTGTTGACATTATATTATGTTTAGGGTTTTGTTTGGTTTGTGATAAACACTAAAGCAACTCATTTTTTCATTACATTTGCATCATATGACTGTTATTTGATGGGTTTTATAACTACATTCGTTTAAACCTGAAGTTGTTGTTTAATTTTTTTCTGCACCCGACATACATGACTGCTGTCGTGTATGTATGTATTTACTCGACTGTAGTCGTGAAAATATGCTAAAAAAATTTTAATTATTATGACACCTTATCATTCTATTGGTTCAAAAAAAATATATTTTTCACTATATATATCATTTTACTATTACTGGACTATACTCGTGTGTGTTAATAAGTTATACGACTACTAGCGTGTACGTATAAACTTACATACTAATTATGTATATATGTAAAGTGTTCCAATTGGTATGAGATCCCAACACTTTTTTAAGAAGAAATATGTCCTTTGATTATTTACTGAGTCATGTATGTTTGCAACTTACACGACTTCTGTCATGTATGTATGAATTTACACGACAACAATCGTGCAAGTTTGAAAGATATAGTAGTTGTTATGACACTTAGCATTCTGTTAGTACAAAAATTATAATTATATTTTATTAAATATATCACCTAACTATTTACAGAACTATAGTTGTGTATTTTAGCAAGTTACACAACTATTGTCGTGTAAACTATCAATTACACGATGTTAGTAGTGTAAATAGCAGACAAATCCACAGTTCATTATAAATCTTGTTTGATTTTATTTTTGTATTTTTTATATAATCAACTGTTGTATTATGATAGGAAATGACTTCAGTACGTGTGCCTATTATGTTTTGTGGTGAATGGATTGAGCAAAACGGCCATTATAGATTTAATGGTACGGAGGCAAGAGGGATCATGGTACCCCGTTCTACAACGTATACACAATTGATAGAAAAGGTATCTCGGGTTATTTGTATTGATATTTCTGAATTTGATATTAAAATGAAGTTCAAGCTCAAAACATTCGATCCAATGCCGCCCGTCCCAATTATGAACGATGATAATGTAGATTATTTTCTAGAGGAAACAATTAGTGGAGTTGAGTTGAAGATTCCTCTTTGCATTACCTACCAAAGAAAACATATTTTGGTGACCCCTATTAGTCATGTGGACCCTAATTTCGGGCCAGATAGCTGTCCAAAAGAACCTGTTGAGCCATATGCCGAAGGTGAAAGTTTAAGCCCAAAAAATTTTGTTGCTGAAGATCAGTGAATATTCGAATTTGTTCCTGAAAAACAACCCAATGAGAGAAGGTCAAATGAGGAAAATGTGAACGTTATTGTTCATGATGTTGTTGATGGGATAACAGTTAGTGATCCAGCACTGCGGAATATAGCACATACCAATACTGATAACTCGCATGTAGCAATTCATTCGAATAATAGATATATGCCTAGAGTTAATTTGTTTGCATGCAGCAGTCCATTCGACACTGATAACTAGCATTCTAATACTATTAGCTTGCCATCTACGGAAGTTGTTAGTGATAATGATTGGTTAATGGGAAAGAAGTTGTTTAGTTCGAAAGAAGAGTTGTAACAAGTGCTTTTTATGGAAGCTCTACAGAAAAATTTTGAGTTTAAAACCTTCAAGTCGGGGAAGAATATTCTTGTTGTTAAGTGTGTTGACGATACTTATAAGTGGCGACTTCGTGCTATGAAATTTGGAAGTTCGAATATGTTTAAAATCACAAAGTACTATAGTGTTCATAGTTGTGCACTTGATGTCCGTAAGAGAGATCATCGTCATGCTTCATTTAAACTTATCGGACATAAGATTTGTCATAAGTTTGATGGTGCTTCATCCTCATATAGGCCTGGTGATATCAGATAAGATTTTCAGAAACAGTTTGGGTATGAAATAAGTTATTACAAGGCATGGAAAGCTAGAGAATATGCAATGGAGAAAGTTAGAGGCACGCTTGAGGATTCATTCAAGTTACTCCCTTTATACATGGAAATGTTAAAGAAGAAAAATTCGGGCACCTGCACATTTCTTGAAGTTGACAATGCAAATAACTTTAAATATTTTTTTATGGCAATTGGGGGTTGTATACATGGATTTATTTCATCAATAAGGCCAGTCATTGCAATTAATAACACGTTCTTGAAGGGAAAATTTAAAGGAATTTTGTTCATTGCGACAGCACTTGATGGTAACAATCAACTTTATCCTGTTGCATTTGGTGTTGGTGATAGTGAGAATGATGCATCATGGGGATGGTTTCTAATGAAGTTAAAAGTAGCAATAGGTGAAGTTCCTTATTTGATTTTCATTTCTGATAGGCACCCAAGTATCCGAAAGAATGTTAACATTGCATTCCCAAATGCTGCATATGGTATTTGTACGCACCATTTAAAGCAAAACTTATGAGCTAAGTTTAAAGAAATCGAGGTAGGTGCAATTGTTGAACTAGCTGCAAAAGCTTATCGGCCACAACATTTTGATTACTTTATGAATGAGATACAAAAGGTCGATGAAAGAGTTGTTAAATATCCTCAAGATGCAGGGTATAAGAAGTGGGCTCGTTCTCATTTTGATGGGTTGCGTTATAGTATTATGACAACAAACATAGCAGAATCTATGAATTCGGTTCTTAAAAACCCTCGACAGTTGCCGATTCACAAGTTATTGGATTCGATCATTGATAAGCTACAGGAGTGGTTTTGTGATAGGCGAGAAGAGCAGTTAATTGTCATACACAGCTTACAAAATGGGTTGAAAAGGAGTTGTTAGCAAAATCTGAGAATTCCCGTACATATAAAGTGGTGACACTAAATATGTATGAGTTTATTGTTAAAGATGGTGACCTTAATGGTCATGTCAACATTCTTGACAAGACATGCAGTTGTCGGGAATTTCAACTCGATCAACTACCTTGTGAACATGCATTAGCTGTTTGTAGATATCAAGAAACATTGTCTGTTTATGACATGTGTTCTCGTTACTATTCCAGTGAAGCATGGATTGCAGCATATGCAGAAACAATATATCCTGTTGGCACAGAAGAAGAATGGGAGGTTTTAGAAGAAGTGCAAAGTAATGAAGTTTTGCCCCCTGTGGAAAAGCGAAAAAAGGGTCGGCCACAACAAATTAGGATACCATCTCAAAGCGAAGAGAAGTTACGCCGTAAGTATGGTCGGTGTGGTTCTCGAGGACATAATCGACTAACTTGCAGTGCACCAATCCCACTGTCTAGCAATGAGTCGGTAGTTAGACCGAATGAAACATAAACAAGCACATGTACTACTATGAACCTTATATACTTGTTATTTTTGTTGTTTTAATTTTTTTAATATATTTCATATTTAGTGATAAATTTCTACCTTTTTGTTTCGCAGATGAATAACCGTGTTTGTGTGGCTTTCTAAGAATAAGTATTCAGGGGAGGCGACCAAAGGCTTATAAAATATAGACTTAGTGTTTGGGTTGAATATACCAAAAATTTATGATGAAAGTTAAACAACTTTTATTGTATTACGACTTATTTACGATCTCAAAAAGTTTTTTATTTATGTTATTTGATAGGCAACCGCATTATAGTTAGTTTCATTTATTTGAAGTTTGATAGGTTTAAAATCTATAGTGATTGGATGATCAATATAATGAATGATTGAAAAGAGTTTTTATTCTGTACACATACCCAAGTATTCCCTGATGCATTTGGCAAATACCCGACTGTCACAGAGAGCTTGTCATGTTTACTTCTAAATACCCGACTGCAGTCGAGTATTTTGTCACAGAGAGCTTGTTATGGTTACTTCTAAATACCCGACTGCAGTCGTGTATCTCTCTAAATACCCGACTGCAGTCGAGTATTTTGTCACAGAGAGCTTGTCATGTTTACTTCTAAATACCCGACTGCAGTCGTGTATCTGTGCAAATACCCAACTGCAGTCGAGTATTTTGTCACAGGTCATATTTATTTCCAAATACCCGACTGTAGTCCTGTATCTGTGCAAATACCCAACTGCAGTCAAGTATTTTGTCACAGAGTTTATTATGCATATGTGCAAATACCCGACTGCAGTCGTGTATGGTGGCGTAATAAAGATATAATGGGGAAACAAGATAGTTTAGTAATGGCGGATTCAAGAACTCCAGCCGAGAAGCCAACGACATATTATTTTGCAGTCTTGATTTTCGGGTCCGAAAACAATTTCCAGAAAAGGTCTGTTTTTGTAATTTGTTTTGAAATTCTCTTAATGTATCTACATACTGTACAGAATTAGGATTAATTATTTATAAATTTTATTTATCAACCACCAATTATCCACTTGAATCGTACTTTAAATATAAATTATAAGGTAACACAATTTTTTTTTAAATGATAGAAGCAAAGAGAATTTTTCTAATCTTATATTAGGGTGACGATACAACTATAAATTTTTATATAAATTTAATTTTATATCAAATGATATGAAATAAATTTATTAGTTAGATAAAAACACAAAATAATAAATACAAATCAAGTGGATGAAGAGTTATTTACTCCAATTAATTTAATCATGTTACATTAATTTATATCAAATAAATTTGTATAAGAGTTTATAGTTAACTCTTTACTCTATAAAGAATTCTCAAGATATGTACGAATTTTTGCGCAAACTTGTGTATGATCGAGTTCCAAAAGATTATTTTTGTGCGCTTAATTATTTTTTGATAATTTTTTGGTCATGCAGCCATTTATAGTAATGTAGGGCTAATATTTATCTATACATCAATAACATGACTGAAGATGAGATCGATCAATGGTTAGATTCGAAACCACATGAATCAGTGTTGTATTTGACATTTTAACGAAAATTTTACTACTAAAGATTTATAAATTTATAAATTTTACTACTTTTCTGTCAAAGATAGTAATTGACCTTTTAGTTGTCATTTAAAATATCAATTATGCCCTCGCTTTGGGGAAAAAAAAATTGCAAGGTTCATTATACATATTTTGACTTGTAAAATACAAATAAAACTCTGAACAGATAAAATGAATTTTACCCTTGAATATAGAATACTAATTGCCTAATATTATAGTTAATAGCAGTTTATGCTGCCAACCATGAAGATGTTTTATTATGGGAATCGAGAAAATAGTCTTTTTGTCAAGGGCGTTACTGATATTTTATAGATGTGTGTCAGAGTTCAGCTATTAAAATGGATGAATTTATTTATTAAATCCTCTTTCTTGATAAACTCTTTTATAAATTTCAAAGAAGGGCATCACTGGTATATTAAAGCTCAACATAGAAAAATAATAAAATGTAAGATTTTATGATTATTTAGTAATAAAATGTTAATAATACTTATTGGGCGCAGATGTTATTTCCTAATTACTATGTTACTAGTATAAAAAAAAAAAAAACGTTTTTCATAATTTTTGTAACGCTTTCATTTATAAACAGTGCATAGTTTGGGGGGAAAAGTTGAACTATCAAACAAAAAAAAAAATTATCATTATCGGATAATTAATAGATTTATTCATATTATCCCAACTTTAGCGTATGAAAATGTCATGTCCATTTCAGCCGATCCCTTTTTTTTGGCTAGAAATATTTGGACATTTTACTAGAGTGCAATAAAATCAATAGATATAAACAAATGTGGAAAGAAATGAACTCTTTACTCACAAACTTACATTCTTATTTTTTTTTAAGAGTAATGATACAGTTACAAATTTTTATATAAATTTATTTTATACAAACTAATGTGGCATTAATTCATTGGTTAAATGAAAATATATAATAATAAAAATAATTATGTCGACTAAGTAATATTTATATCAACCAATCTTATCATGCCACATCAGTTTGTACAAAATAAATTTGTACAAAAGTTTGTGGCTATATTATTACTCTTTTTTTAAATTCTTGTGTACATTTATTGTAAGTTTGTTAATAATAAAAATAAAAATAGAATTTTTTTTTCATAAAAGAATATTATTCCCCTCCTGAATTTACCATCATCAAATCACTTTTTATTTTTAAAAATCTCAATTTATTCTATTTTTTGTTAAGAAGGCCAAAAAAAAATCATTAACCTATCCATATTTTTTTTCTTATCCTTCACACAAAAAATACAATAACTTTATATTTAAAAAAATAAAGGGATAATTTGAAGAGAGTCAATTCAAGAGGGAAGTATTCTAAAATTCACCCCCTCTAAATTGATTAATTTCAAACTGCCTATTTAATTTTTAAAATCTTTGACTTTCCCTCATTCAAAGAGATTAAAAAAATGTAAATTGATGAATTTTTTTTATAATTTTC